>NW_025553359.1:0-112548 GCF_020424385.1 Procambarus clarkii
CACACACCAGCCCTTCTCTACACACACCAACCCTTCCCTACACACACCAACCTTCCCTACACACACCAACCCTTCCCTACACTACACACCAACCCTTCCCTACACACACCAAGCCCTTCCCTACACACACCAACCCTTCCCTACACACACCACCCTTCCCTACACACACCAACCCTTCCCTACACACACCAACCCTTCCCTACACACACCAACCCTTCCCTACACACACACACCCACCCTTCCTACACACACCACACACCACACACCAACCCTTCCCTGCACACACCACACCAACCCTTCCCTACACACACCAACCCTTCTCTACACACACCAACCCTTCCCTGCACACACCAACCCTTCCCTACACACACCAACCCTTCCCTACACACACCACCCCTTCCCTACACACACCACCCCACCCTACACCCACCCTTCCCTACACACACCACCCTCCCTACACACACCAACCCTTCCCTACACACACCAACCCTTCCCTACACACACCACCCTTCCCTACACACACCAACCCTTCCCTACACACACCAACCCTTCCCTACACACACCAACCCTTCCCTACACACACCACCCTTCCCTACACACACCAACCCTTCCCTACACACACCAACCCTTCCCTACACACACCAACCCTTCCCTACACACACCAACCCTTCCCTACACACACCAACCCTTCCCTACACACACCAACCCTTCCCTACACACACCAACCCTTCCCTACACACACCACACACACCAACCCTTCCCTACACACACCACCCTTCCCTACACACACCACCCCTTCCCTACACACACCAACCCTTCCCTACACACACCAACCCTTCCCTACACACACCAACCCTTCCCTACACACACCACCCTTCCCTACACACACCACCCTTCCTACAACACACACCACAACCCTTCCCTACACACACCAACCCTTCCCTACACACACCAACCCTTCCCTGCACACACCACCCTTCCCTACACACACCAACCCTCCCTACACACACCAACCCTTCCCTACACACACCAACCCTTCCCTACACACACCAACCCTTCCCTACACACACCAACCCTTCCCTACACACACCAACCCTTCCCTACACACACCAACCCTTCCCTACACACACCACCCTTCCCTACACACACCAACCCTTCCCTACACACACCAACCCTACCCTACACACACCACCCTACAATACACACACCACCCTTCCCTACACACACCAACCCTTCCCTACACACACCACCCTACAATACACACACCCCTTCCCTACACACACCAACCCTTCCCTACACACACCACCCTTCCCTACACACACCACCCTTCCCAACACACACACCACCCTTCCCTACACACACCAACCCTTCCCTACACACACCAACCCTTCCCTACACACACCAACCCTACCCTACACACACCACCCTTCCCTACACACACCAACCCTTCCCTACACACACCAACCCTTCCCTACACACACCAACCCTTCCCTACACACACCAACCCTTACTACACACACCAACCCTTCCCTACACACACCAACCCTTCCCTACACACACCAACCCTTCCCTACACACACCAACCCTTCCCTACACACACCAACCCTTCCCTACACACACCAACCCTTCCCTACACACACCAACCCTACAATACACACACCAACCCTTCCCTACACACACAACCCTTCCCTACACACACCAACCCTTCCCTACACACACCAACCCTTCCCTACACACACCACCCTACCCTACACACACCAACCCTTCCCTACACACACCAACCCTTCCCTACACACACACCCTACAATACAACCCTTCCCTACACACACCAACCCTTCCCTACACACACCACCCTTCCCACACCAACCCTTCCCTACACACACCAACCCTTCCCTACACACAACCACCCTACAATACCAACCCTTCCCTACACACACCAACCCTTCCCTACACACACCAACCCTTCCCTACACACACCAACCCTTCCCTACACACACCAACCCTTCCCTACACACACCAACCCTTCCCTACACACACCAACCCTACCCTACACACACCACCCTTCCCTACACACACCAACCCTTCCCTACACACACCAACCCTTCCCTACACACACCAACCCTTCCCTACACACACCAACCCTTCCCTACACACACCAACCCTTCCCTACACACACCAACCCTTCCCTACACACACCAACCCTTCCCTACACACCACCAACCCTTCCCTACACACACCAACCCTTCCCTACACACACCAACCCTTCCCTACACACACCAACCCTTCCCTACACACACCAACCCTCCCTACACACCAACCCTACCCTACACACACCACCCTACCCTACACACCAACCCTTCCCTACACACACCAACCCTTCCCTACACACACCAACCCTTCCCTACACACACCAACCCTACCCTACACACCAACCCTTCCCTACACACACCACCCTTCCCTACACACACCAACCCTTCCCTACACACACCACACACCTTCCCTACACACACCAACCCTTCCCTACACACACCAACCCTTCCCTACACACACCAACCCTTCCCTACACACACCAACCCTTCCCTACACACACCAACCCTTCCCTACACACACCAACCCTTCCCTACACACACCAACCCTTCCCTACACACACCAACCCTTCCCTACACACACCAACCCTTCCCTACACACACCACCCTACCCTACACACACCAACCCTTCCCACACACACCAACCCTTCCCTACACACACCACCCTTCCCTACACACACCACCACTACACACACCAACCCTTCCCTACACACACCAACCCTTCCCTACACCCACACCAACCCTTCCCTACACACACCAACCCTTCCCTACACACACCAACCCTTCCCTACACACACCAACCCTTCCCTACACACACCAACCCTTCCCTACACACACCAACCCTTCCCTACACACACCAACCCTTCCCTACACACACCAACCCTTCCCTACACACACCAACCCTTCCCTACACACACCAACCCTTCCCTACACACACCAACCCTTCCCTACACACACCAACCCTTCCCTACACACACCAACCCTTCCCTACACACACCAACCCTTCCCTACACACACCACCACCCTTCCCTACACACACCAACCCTTCCCTACACACACCAACCCTTCCCTACACACACCAACCCTTCCCTACACACACCACCCTTCCCTACACACCACCAACCCTTCCCTACACACACCAACCCTTCCCTACACACACCAACCCTTCCCTACACACACCAACCCTTCCCTACACACACCACCCTTCCCTACACACACCAACCCTTCCCTACACACACCAACCCTTCCCTACACACACCAACCCTTCCCTACACACACCAACCCTTCCCTACACACACCACCCTTCCCTACACACACCAACCCTACCCTACACACACCAACCCTTCCCTACACACACCAACCCTTCCCTACACACACCAACCCTTCCCTACACACACCAACCCTTCCCTACACACACCAACCCTTCCCTACACACACCAACCCTTCCCTACACACACCAACCCTTCCCTACACACACCAACCCTTCCCTACACACCAACCCTTCCCTACACACACCACCCTTCCCTACACACACCAACCTTCCCTACACACACCAACCCTACCCTACACACACCAACCCTTCCCTACACACACCAACCCTACCCTACACACACCAACCCTTCCCTACACACACCAACCCTTCCCTACACACACCAACCCTTCCCTACACACACCAACCCTACCCTACACACCAACCTTCCCTACAATACACACCAACCCTTCCCTACACACACCACCAACCCTTCCCTACCACCCACCACACAACCCTTCCCTACACACACCAACCCTTCCCTACACACACCACCCTTCCCTACACCACCACCCTTCCCTACACACACCAACCCTTCCCTACACACACCAACCCTTCCCTACACACACCAACCCTTCCCTACACACACCAACCCTTCCCTACACACACCACCCTTCCCTACACACACCAACCCTTCCCTGCACACACCACCCTTCCCTACACACACCAACCCTTCCCTACACACACCACCATACCCTACACACACCAACCCCTTCCCTACACACACCAACCCTTCCCTGCACACCACCCTTCCCTACACACACCAACCCTACCCTGCACACCAACCCTTCCCTACACACACCAACCCTTCCCTACACACACCAACCCTTCCCTACACACACCAACCCTACCCTGCACACCAACCCTTCCCTACACACACCAACCCTTCCCTACACACACCACCCTTCCCTACACACACAACCCTTCCCTACACACACCAGCCCTTCTCTACACACACCAACCCTACCCTACACACACCACCCTTCCCTACACACACCAGCCCTTCCCTACACACACCACCCTACCCTGCACACCAACCCTTCCCTACACACACCAACCCTTCCCTACACACACCAACCCTTCCCTACACACACCAGCCCTTCTCTACACACACCAGCCCTTCTCTACACACACCAACCCTTCCCTACACACACCACCCTTCCCTACACACACCAGCCCTTCCCTACACACACCAACCCTACCCTGCACACCAACCCTTCCCTACACACCACCACCCTTCCCTACACACACCAACCCTTCCCTACACACACCAACCCTTCCCTACCCTACCCTACACACCAACCCTACCCTACACACACCACCCTTCCCTACACACACCAACCCGTCCCTACACACACCAACCCTTCCCTACACACACCAACCCTTCCCTACACACACCAACCCTTCCCTACACACACCAACCCTTCCCTACACACACCAACCCTTCCCTACACACACCAGCCCTACCCTACACACACCAACCCTTCCCTACACACACCAACCCTTCCCTACACACACCAACCCTTCCCTACACACACCAACCCTTCCCTACACACACCAACCCTTCCCTACACACACCACCCTTCCCTACACACACCAACCCTTCCCTACACACACCAACCCTTCCCTACACACACCAACCCTTCCCTACACACACCAACCCTTCCCTACACACACCAACCCTTCCCTACACACACCAACCCTTCCCTACACACACCAACCCTACCCTACACACACCACCCTTCCCTACACACACCAACCCTTCCCTACACACACCACCCTTCCCTACACACACCAACCCTTCCCTACACACACCCTTCCCTACACACACCAACCCTTCCCTACACACACCAACCCCTTACACACCCAACCCTTCAATACACACACCAACCCTTCCCTACACACACCAACCCTTCCCTACACACACCACCCTTCCCTACACACACCAACCCTTCCCTACACACACCAACCCTTCCCTACACACACCAACCCTTCCCTACACACACCAACCCTTCCCTACACACACCAACCCTTCCCTACACACACCAACCCTTCCCTACACACACCAACCCTTCCCTACACACACCAACCCTTCCCTACACACACCAACCCTTCCCTACACACACCAACCCTTCCCTGCACACACCAACCCTTCCCTACACACACCACCCCTTCCCTACACACACCAACCCTTCTCTGCACACACCACCCTTCTCTGCACACACCAACCCTTCTCTACACACACCAACCCTTCCCTGTACACACCAACCCTTCCCTACACACACCAACCCTTCCCTGCACACACCAACCCTTCTCTACACACACCAACCCTTCCCTACACACACCAACCCTTCCCTACACACACCAACCCTTCCCTACACACACCAACCCTTCCCTACACACCCCAACCCTTCCCTACACACACCAACCCTTCCTACACACACCACCCTTCCCTACACACACCAACCCTTCCCTGCACACACCAACCCTTCTCTACACACACCAACCCTTCCCTGCACACACCAACCCTTCCCTGCACACACCAACCCTTCCCTGCACATACCAACCCTTCCCTACACACACCAGCCCTTCCCTACACACACCAGCCCTTCCCTGCACACACCAACCCTTCCCTACACACACCAGCCCTTCCCTGCACACACCAACCCTTCCCTACACACACCAGCCCTTCCCAGCACACACCAACCCTTCCCTACACACACCAACCCTTCTCTACACACACCCAGCCCTTCCCACACACACCAACCCTTCCCTACACACACCAACCCTTCCCTGCACACACCAACCCTTCCCTACACACACCAGCCCTTCCCTACACACACCAGCCCTTCCCTACACACACCAACCCTTCCCTACACACACCAACCCTTCCCTACACACACCAACCCTTCCCTACACACACCAGCCCTTCCCTACACACACCAACCCTTCCCTACACACACCAACCCTTCCCTACACACACCAACCCTTCCCTACACACACCAACCCTTCCCTACACACACCAACCCTTCCCTACACACACCAACCCTTCCCTACACACACCAACCCTTCCCTACACACACCAACCCTTCCCTACACACAACCAACCCTTCCCTACACACACCACCCTTCCCTGCACACACCACCCCTTCCCTTCACACACCAACCATTCCCTACACACACCAACCCTTCCCTACACACACCAACCATTCCCTACACACACCAACCCTTCCCTACACACACCAACCCTTCCCTGCACACCAACCCTTCCCTACACACACCACCCTTCCCTACACACACCACCCTACCCTGCACACCAACCCTTCCCTACACACACCAACCCTTCCCTACACACACCAACCCTTCCCTACACACACCAACCCTACCCTGCACACCAACCCTTCCCTACACACACCAACCCTTCCCTACACACACCAACCCTTCCCTACACACACCAACCCTTCCCTACACACACCAGCCCTTCTCTACACACACCAACCCTTCCCTACACACACCAACCCTTCCCTACACACACCAGCTCTTCCCTACACACACCAACCCTACCCTGCACACCAACCCTTCCCTACACACACCAACCCTTCCCTACACACACCAACCCTTCCCTACACACACCAGCCCTTCTCTACACACACCAACCCTTCCCTACACACACCAACCCTTCCCTACACACACCAGCCCTTCCCTACACACACCAACCCTACCCTGCACACCAACCCTTCCCTACACACACCAACCCTTCCCTACACACACCAGCCCTTCTCTACACACACCAACCCTTCCTACACACACCAACCCTTCCCTACACACACCAACCCTTCCCTACACACACCAACCCTACCCTGCACACCAACCCTTCCCTACACACACCAACCCTTCCCTACACACACCAACCCTTCCCTACACACACCAACCCTTCCCTACACACACCAACCCTTCCCTACACACACCAACCCTTCCCTACACACACCAACCCTTCCCTACACACACCAACCCTTCCCTACACACACCAACCCTTCCCTACACACACCAGCCCTTCCCTACACACACCAGCCCTTCCCTACACACACCAACCCTTCCCTACACACACCAACCCTTCCCTACACACACCAACCCTTCCCTACACACACCAACCCTTCCCTACACACACCAACCCTTCCCTACACACACCAACCCTTCCCTACACACACCAACCCTTCCCTACACACACCAACCCTTCCCTACACACACCAACCCTTCCCTACACACACCAACCCTTCCCTACACACACCAACCCTTCCCTACACACACCAACCCTTCCCTACACACACCAACCCTTCCTACACACACCAACCCTTCCCTACACACACCAACCCTTCCCTACACACACCAACCCTTCCCTACACACTCCAACCCTTCTCTACACACACCAACCCTTCCCTACACACACCAACCCTTCCCTACACACACCAACCCTTCCCTACACACACCAACCCTTCCCTACACACACCAACCCTTCCCTACACACACCAACCCTTCCCTACACACACCAACCCTTCCCTACACACACCAACCCTTCCCTGCACACACCAACCCTTCCCTACACACACCAACCCTTCCCTGCACACACCAACCCTTCCCTACACACACAACCCTTCCCTACACACACCAACCCTTCCCTACACACACCAACCCTTCCCTACACACACCAACCCTTCCCTACACACACCAACCCTTCCCTACACACACCAACCCTTCCCTACACACACCAACCCTTCCCTGCACACACCCAACCCTTCTCTACACACACCAACCCTTCCCTGTACACACCAACCCTTCCCTACACACACCAACCCTTCCCTGCACACCAACCCTTCTCTACACACACCAACCCTTCCCTACACACACCAACCCTTCCCTACACACACCAACCCTTCCCTACACACACCAACCCTTCCCTACACACACCAACCCTTCCCTACACACACCAACCCTTCCCTACACACACCAACCCTTCCCTACACACACCAACCCTTCCCTGCACACACCAACCCTTCTCTACACACACCAACCCTTCCCTGCACACACCAACCCTTCCCTGCACACACCAACCCTTCCCTGCACACACCAACCCTTCCCTGCACCACCAACCCTTCCCTACACACACCAGCCCTTCCCTACACACACCAGCCCTTCCCTGCACACACCAACCCTTCCCTACACACACCAACCCTTCCCTACACACACCACCCTTCCCTACACACACCAACCCTTCCCTACACACACCAACCCTTCCCTACACACACCAACCCTTCCCTACACACACCAACCCTTCCCTACACACACCAACCCTTCCCTGCACACACCAACCCTTCCCTACACACACCAACCCTTCCCTACACACACCAACCCTTCCCTACACACACCAACCCTTCCCTGCACACACCAACCCTTCTCTACACACACACCAACCCTTCCCTGCACACACCAACCCTTCCCTGCACACACCAACCCTTCCCTGCACATACCAACCCTTCCCTACACACACCAGCCCTTCCCTGCACACACCAACCCTTCTCTACACACACCAACCCTTCCCTACACACACCAACCCTTCCCTACACACACCAACCCTTCCCTACACACACCAACCCTTCCCTGCACACACCAACCCTTCTCTACACACACCAACCCTTCCCTGTACACACCAACCCTTCCCTACACACACCAACCCTTCCCTGCACACCAACCCTTCTCTACACACACCAACCCTTCCCTACACACACCAACCCTTCCCTACACACACCAACCCTTCCCTACACACACCAACCCTTCCCTACACACACCAACCCTTCCCTACACACACCAACCCTTCCCTACACACACCAACCCTTCCCTACACACACCAACCCTTCCCTGCACACACCAACCCTTCTCTACACACACCAACCCTTCCCTGCACACACCAACCCTTCCCTGCACACACCAACCCTTCCCTGCACACACCAACCCTTCCCTACACACACCAGCCCTTCCCTGTACACACCAACCCTTCCCTATACACACCAACCCTTCCCTATACACACCAACCCTTCCCTACACACACCAACCCTTCCCTACACACACCAACCCTTCCCTACACACACCAACCCTTCCCTACACACACCAACCCTTCCCTACACACACCAACCCTTCCCTACACACACCAACCCTTCCCTACACACACCAACCCTTCCCTACACACACCAACCCTTCCCTACACACACCAACCCTTCCCTACACACACCAACCCTTCCCTGCACACACCAACCCTTCCCTGCACACACCAACCCTTCCCTGCACACACCAACCCTTCCCTGCACACACCACACACCCCTTCCCTACACACACCAGCCCTTCCCTACACACACCAACCCTTCCCTACACACACCAGCCCTTCCCTGCACACACCAACCCTTCCCTACACACACCAGCCCTTCCCAGCACACACCAACCCTTCCCTACACACACCAACCCTTCCCTACACACACCAGCCCTTCCCTACACACACCAACCCTTCCCTACACACACCAACCCTTCCCTGCACACACCAACCCTTCCCTACACACACCAACCCTTCCCTACACACACCAGCCCTTCCCTACACACACCAACCCTTCCCTACACACACCAACCCTTCCCTACACACACCAACCCTTCCCTACACACACCAACCCTTCCCTACACACACCAACCCTTCCCTACACACACCAACCCTTCCCTACACACACCAACCCTTCCCTACACACACCAACCCTTCCCTACACACACCAACCCTTCCCTACACACACCAACCCTTCCCTACACACACCAACACACAACCCTTCCCTGCACACACCAACCCTTCTCTACACACACCAACCCTTCCCTGCACACACCAACCCTTCCCTACACACACCAACCCTTCCCTGCACACCAACCCTTCTCTACACACACCAACCCTTCCCTACACACACCAACCCGTCCCTACACACACCAACCCTTCCCTACACACACCAACCCTTCCCTACACACACCAACCCTTCCCTACACACACCAACCCTTCCCTACACACACCAACCCTTCCCTACACACACCAACCCTTCCCTCCACACACCAACCCTTCTCTACACACACCAACCCTTCCCTGCACACACCAACCCTTCCCTGCACACACCAACCCTTCCCTGCACATACCAACCCTTCCCTACACACACCAGCCCTTCCCTACACACACCAGCCCTTCCCTGCACACACCAACCCTTCCCTACACACACCAGCCCTTCCCTACACACACCAACCCTTCCCTACACACACCAACCCTTCCCTACACACACCAACCCTTCCCTACACACACCAACCCTTCCCTACACACACCAACCCTTCCCTACACACACCAACCCTTCCCTACACACACCAACCCTTCCCTACACACACCAACCCTTCCCTACACACACCAACCCTTCCCTGCACACACCAACCCTTCTCTACACACACCAACCCTTCCCTGCACACACCAACCCTTCCCTACACACACCAACCCTTCCCTGCACATACCAACCCTTCCCTACACACACCAGCCCTTCCCTGCACACACCAACCCTTCTCTACACACACCAACCCTTCCCTACACACACCAACCCTTCCCTACACACACCAACCCTTCCCTACACACACCAACCCTTCTCTACACACACCAACCCTTCTCTTCACACACCAACCCTTCTCTACACACACCAACACTTCACTTTACACACCAACCCTTCCCTACACACACCAACCCTTCCCTTCACACCAACCCTTCTCTACACACACCAACCCTTCCCTACACACACCAACCCTTCCCTACACACACCAACCCTTCCCTACACACACCAACCCTTCCCTACACACACCAACCCTTCCCTACACACACCAACCCTTCCCTACACACACCAACCCTTCCCTACACACACCAACCCTTCCCTACACACACCAACCCTTCCCTGCACACACCAACCCTTCTCTACACACACCAACCCTTCCCTGCACACACCAACCCTTCCCTGCACACACCAACCCTTCCCTGCACATACCAACCCTTCCCTACACACACCAGCCCTTCCCTGTACACACCAACCCTTCCCTACACACACCAACCCTTCCCTGCACACCAACCCTTCTCTACACACACCAACCCTTCCCTACACACACCAACCCTTCCCTACACACACCAACCCTTCCCTACACACACCAACCCTTCCCTACACACACCAACCCTTCCCTACACACACCAACCCTTCCCTACACACACCAACCCTTCCCTACACACACCAACCCTTCCCTGCACACACCAACCCTTCTCTACACACACCAACCCTTCCCTGCACACACCAACCCTTCCCTGCACACACCAACCCTTCCCTGCACATACCAACCCTTCCCTACACACACCAGCCCTTCCCTACACACACCAGCCCTTCCCTGCACACACCAACCCTTCCCTACACACACCAGCCCTTCCCTGCACACACCAACCCTTCCCTACACACACCAGCCCTTCCCAGCACACACCAACCCTTCCCTACACACACCAACCCTTCTCTACACACACCAGCCCTTCCCTACACACACCAACCCTTCCCTACACACACCAACCCTTCCCTGCACACACCAACCCTTCCCTACACACACCAACCCTTCCCTACACACACCAGCCCTTCCCTACACACACCAACCCTTCCCTACACACACCAACCCTTCCCTACACACACCAACCTTCCCTACACACACCAGCCCTTCCCTACACACACCAACCCTTCCCTACACACACCAACCCTTCCCTACACACACCAACCCTTCTCTACACACACCAACCCTTCCCTACACACACCAACCCTTCCCTACACACACCAGCCCTTCCCTACACACACCAACCCTTCCCTACACACACCAGCCCTTCCCTACACACACCAACCCTTCCCTACACACACCAACCCTTCTCTACACACACCAACCCTTCCCTACACACACCAACCCTTCCCTACACACACCAACCCTTCCCTACACACACCAGCCCTTCCCTACACACACCAGCCCTTCCCTACACACACCACCCTTCCCTACACACACCAACCCTTCCCTACACACACCAGCCCTTCCCTACACACACCAGCCCTTCCCTACACACACCAACCCTTCCCTACACACACCAACCCTTCCCTACACACACCAACCCTTCCCTACACACACCAACCCATCCCTACACACACCAACCCTTCCCTACACGCACCAACCCTTCCCTACACACACCAACCCTTCCCTACACACACCAACCCTTCCCTACACACACCAACCCTTCCCTACACACACCAACCCTTCCCTACACACACCAACCCTTCCCTACACACACCAACCCTTCCCTGCACACACCAACCCTTCCCTACACACACCAACCCTACCCTGCACACCAACCCAACCCTACACACACCAACCCTTCCCTGCACACACCAACCCTACCCTGCACACCAACCCAACCCTACACACACCAACCCAACCCTGCACACACCAACCCTTCCCTGCACACACCAACCCTACCCTGCACACCAACCCAACCCTACACACACCAACCCAACCCTGCACACACCAACCCTTCCCTGCACACACCAACCCTACCCTGCACACCAACCCAACCCTACACACACCAACCCAACCCTGCACACACCAGCCCTTCCCTGCACACACCAGCCGGCTGATCAATATCACTAAATACAACTGCAGTCCTCCATCGCCTCTCCTCCTTGCCCCTTTCCCAGCTTCTCCTTTCCCCTGTCACTCTGGTGGTGGTGTTCATCTGGAGTCTTTGGTGGTCCATGGTGGTCCACGGTGGTCCACGGTGGTCCATGGTGGTCCATGGTGGTCCATGGTGGTCCATGGTGGTCCACGGTGGTCGATGGTGGTCCATGGTGGTCCATGGTGGTCCATGGTGGTCCACGGTGGTCGATGGTGGTCCATGGTGGTCCATGGTGGTCCACGGTGGTCCACGGTGGTCCATGGTGGTCCACGGTGGTCCATGGTTTTCCATGGTGGTCCATGGTGGTCCGTGGTGGTCCACGGTGGTCCATGGTGGTCCATGGTGGTCCATGGTGGTCCATGGTGGTCCACGGTGGTCGATGGTGGTCCATGGTGGTCCATGGTGGGCCATGGTGGTCCATGGTGGTCCACGGTGGTCGATGGTGGTCCATGGTGGTCCATGGTGGTCCACGGTGGTCCACGGTGGTCCATGGTGGTCCACGGTGGTCCATGGTTTTCCATGGTGGTCCATGGTGGTCCGTGGTGGTCCACGGTGGTCCATGGTGGTCCATGGTGGTCCATGGTGGTCCATGGTGGTCCACGGTGGTCCATGGTGGTCCATGGTGGTCCATGGTGGTCCACGGTGGTCCACGGTGGTCCACGGTGGTCCATGGTGGTCCATGGTGGTCCGTGGTGGTCCGTGGTGGTCCATGGTGGTCCATGGTGGTCTACGGTGGTCCACGGTGGTCCATGGTGGTCCATGGTGGTCCATGGTGGTCCACGGTGGTCCATGGTGGTCCATGGTGGTCCACGTTGGTCGATGGTGGTCCATGGTGGTCCATGGTGGTCCACGGTGGTCCACGGTGGTCCATGGTGGTCCATGGTGGTCCATGGTGGTCCACGGTGGTCCACGGTGGTTCATGGTGGTCCATGGTGGTGCATAGTGGTCCACGGTGGTCCATGGTGGTGCATGGTGGTCCATGGTGGTCCATGGTGGTCCATGGTGGTCCACGGTGTTCCATGGTGGTCCATGGTGGTCCACGGTGGTCGATGGTGGTGCATGGTGGTCCATGGTGGTCCATGGTGGTCCACGGTGGTCCATGGTGGTCCACGGTGGTCCATGGTGGTCCATGGTGGTCCATGGTGGTCCACGGTGGTCCATGGTGGTCCATGGTGGTCCATGGTGGTCTATGGTGGTCCATAGTGGTCCACGGTGGTCCATAGTGGTCCACGGTGGTCCATAGTGGTCCATGGTGGTCCACGGTGGTCCACGGTGGTCCATGGTGGTCCATGGTGGTCTATGGTGGTCCATGGTGGTCCATGGTGGTCCATGGTGGTCCATGGTGGTCCATGGTGGTCCATGGTGGTCCATGGTGGTCCACGGTGGTCCATGGTGGTCCATGGTGGTCCATGGTGGTCCATGGTGGTCCACGGTGGTCCAGTGGTCCTGGTGGTCCATGGTGGTCCACGGTGGTCCATGGTGGTCCATGGTGGTCCGGTGGTCCATGGTGGTACACGGTGGTCCACGGTGGTCCATGGTGGTCCATGGTGGTCCACGGTGGTCCATGGTGGTCCACGGTGGTCCATGGTGGTCCATGGTGGTCCACGGTGGTCCACGGTGGTCCATGGTGGTCCATGGTGGTACACGGTGGTCCATGGTGGTCCATGGTGGTCCATGGTGGTACACGGTGGTCCACGGTGGTCCATGGTGGTCCACGGTGGTCCATAGTGGTCCTCGGTGGTCCATGGTGGTCCATGGTGGTCCACTGTGGTCCATGGTGGTCCACTGTGGTCCATGGTGGTCCATGGTGGTGCACGGTGGTCCATAGTGGTCCACGGTGGTCCATGGTGGTACACGGTGGTCCATGGTGGTCCATGGTGGTCCATGGTGGTCCATGGTGGTACACGGTGGTCCATGGTTGTCCATGGTGGTCCATGGTGGTCCATAGTGGTCCACGGTGGTCCATGGTGGTCCATGGTGGTCCACGGTGGTCCATAGTGGTCCACAATGGTCCAATGTGGTCCATGGTGGTACACGGTCGTCCATGGTGGTCCATGGTGGTCCACGGTGGTCCACGGTGGTCCGTAGTACTGGACCACACGGAGGGGTGTACCAGGAGCCGGGACAGAACAAGACATAAAGAGCTTCAGACGTAACACCAAAGGGATGGATCAATAACCCCCCCATCCCCTGGGCCCCTAGTGAGGGCCAGGGGTGGTCCTGGGCCCCTAGTGAGGGCCAGGGGTGGTCCTGGGCCCCCTAGTGAGGGCCAGGGGTGGTCCTGGCCTCCTAGTGAGGGCCAGGGGTGGTCCTGGGCCCCTAGTGAGGGTCAGGGGTGGTCCTGGGCCTCTAGTGAGGGCTAGGGGTGGTCCTGGCCCCCTAGTGAGGGCCAGGGGTGGTCCTGGGCCCCCTAGTGAGGGCCAGGGGTGGTCCTGGCCCCCTAGTGAGGGCCAGGGGTGGTCCTGGCCCCCTAGTGAGGGCCAGGGGTGGTCCTGGGCCCCTAGTGAGGGCCAGGGGTGGTCCTGGCCCTCTAGTGAGGGCCAGGGGTGGTCTTGGGTCCCTAGTAAGGGCCAGGGGTGGTCCTGGGCCCCTAGTGAGGGCCAGGGGTGGTCCTGGCCCCCTAGTGAGGGCCAGGGGTGGTCCTGGGCCCCAAGTGAGGGCCAGAGGTGGTCCTGGCCCCGTAGTGAGGGCCAGGGGTGGTCTTGGGTCCCTAGTAAGGGCCAGGGGTGGTCCTGGGCCCCTAGTGAGGGCCAGGGGTGGTCCTGGCCCTCTAGTGAGGGCCAGGGGTGGTCTTGGGTCCCTAGTGAGGGCCAGGGGTGGTCCTGGCCCCCTAGTGAGGGCCAGGGGTGGTCCTGGCCCCCTAGTGAGGGCCAGGGGTGGTCCTGGGCCTCTAGTGAGGGCTAGGGGTGGTCCTGGGCCCCTAGTGAGGGCCTGGGGTGGTCCTGGGCCCCTAGTGAGGGCCAGGGGTGGTCCTGGGCCCCTAGTGAGGGCCAGGGGTGGTCCTGGGCCCCTAGTGAGGGCCAGGGGTGGTCCTGGCTCCCTAGTGAGGGCCAGGGGTGGTGCTGGGCCCCTAGTGAGGGCCAGGGGTGGTCCTGGGCCCCCTAGTGAGGGCCAGGGGTGGTCCTGTCCCCCTAGTGAGGGCCAGGGGTGGTCCTGGGCCCCTAGTGAGGGCCAGGGGTGGTCCTGAGCCACTAGTGAGGGCCAGGGGTGGTCCTGGGCCCCTAGTGGAGGCCAGGGGTGGTCCTGGGCCCCTAGTGAGGGCCAGGGGTGGTCCTGGCCCCCTAGTGAGGGCCAGGGGTGGTCCTGGGCCCCTAGTGAGGGCCAGGGGTGGTCCTGGGCCCCTAGTGAGGGCCAGGGGTGGTCCTGGCCCCCTAGTGAGGGCCAGGGGTGGTCCTGGGCCCCTAGTGAGGGCCAGGGGTGGTCCTGGGCCCCTAGTGAGGGCCAGGGGTGGTCCTGGGCCCCTAGTGAGGGCCAGGGGTGGTCCTGGGCCCCCTATTGAGGGCCAGGGGTGGTCCTGGGCCCCTAGTGAGGGCCAGGGGTGGTCCTGGGCCCCTAGTGAGGTCCAGGGGTGGTCCTGGGCCCCCTATTGAGGGCCAGGGGTGGTCCTGGCCCCCTAGTGAGGGCCAGGGGTGGTCCTGGGCCCCCTATTGAGGGCCAGGGGTGGTCCTGGGCCTCTAGTGAGGGCCAGGGGTGGTCCTGGCCCCTAGTGAGGGCCAGGGGTGGTCCTGGGCCCCTAGTGAGGGCCAGAGGTGGTCCTGGCCCCCTAGTGAGGGCCAGGGGTGGTCCTGGCCCCCTAGTGAGAGCCAGGGGTGGTCCTGGGCCCCTAGTGAGGACCAGGGGTGGTCCTGGGCCCCCTAGTTATGGCCAGGGGTGGTCCTGGGCCCCTAGTGAGGGCCAGGGGTGGTTCTGGGCCCCTAGTGAGGGCCAGGGGTGGTCCTGGCCCCCTAGTGAGGGCCAGGGGTGGTCCTGGGCCCCTTGTGAGGGCCAGGGGTGGTCCTGGCCCCCTAGTGAGGGCCAGGGGTGGTCCTGGGCCCCTAGTGAGGACCAGGGGTGGTCCTGGGCCCCCTAGTGATATCCAGGGGTGGTCCTGGGCCCCCCTAGTGAGGGCCAGGGGTGGTCCTGGGCCCCCTAGTGAGGGCCAGGGGTGGTCCTGGGCCCCTAGTGAGGGCCAGAGGTGGTCCTGGCCCCCTAGTGAGGGCCAGGGGTGGTCCTGGGCCCCTAGTGTGGTCCTGGGCCCCTAGTGAGGGCCAGGGGTGGTCCTGGCCCCCTAGTGAGGGCCAGGGGTGGTCCTGGGCCCCTAGGGAGGGCCCGGGGTGGTCCTGGGCCCCTAGTGAGGGCCAGGGGTGGTCCTGGCCCCCTAGTGAGGGCCAGGGGTGGTCCTGGGCCCCTAGTGAGGGCCAGGGGTGGTCCTGGCCCCCTAGTGAGGGCCAGGGGTGGTCCTGGGCCCCTAGTGAGGGCCAGGGGTGGTCCTGGGCCCCTAGTGAGGACCAGGGGTGGTCCTGGGCCCCTAGTGATGGCCAGGGGTGGTCCTGGGCCCCTAGTGAGGGCCAGGGGTGGTTCTGGGCCCCTAGTGAGGGCCAGGGGTGGTCCTGGAACCCTAGTGAGGGCCAGGGGTGGTCCTGGGCCCCTAGTGAGGACCAAGGGTGGTCCTGGGCCCCTAGTGAGGGCCAGGGGTGGTCCTGGCCCCTAGTGTGGGCCAGGGGTTGTCCTGGGCCCCTAGTGAGGGCCAGGGGTGGTCCTGGCCCCCTAGTGAGGGCCAGGGGTGGTCCTGGAACCCTAGTGAGGGCCAGGGGTGGTCCTGGGCCCCTAGTGAGGACCAGGGGTGGTCCTGGGCCCCTAGTGAGGGCCAGGGGTGGTCCTGGCCCCTAGTGAGGGCCAGGGTGGTCCTGGGCCCCTAGTGAGGGCCAGGGGTGGTCCTGGCCCCTAGTGAGGGCCAGGGGTTGTCCTGGGCCCCTAGTGAGGGCCAGGGGTGGTCCTGGCCCCCTAGTGAGGGCCAGGGGTGGTCCTGGGCCCCTAGTGAGGACCAGGGGTGGTCCTGGGCCCCCTAGTGATGGCCAGGGGTGGTCCTGGGCCCCTAGTGAGGGCCAGGGGTGGTTCTGGGCCCCTAGTGAGGGCCAGGGGTGGTCCTGGCCCCCTAGTGAGGGCCAGGGGTGGTCCTGGGCCCCTTGTGAGGGCCAGGGGTGGTCCTGGCCCCCTAGTGAGGGCCAGGGGTGGTCCTGGGCCCCTAGTGAGGACCAGGGGTGGTCCTGGGCCCCCTAGTGATGGCCAGGGGTGGTCCTGGGCCCCCCTAGTGAGGGCCAGGGGTGGTCCTGGGCCCCCTAGTGAGGGGCCAGGGGTGGTCCTGGGCCCTAGTGAGGGCCAGGGGTGGTCCTGGCCCCCTAGTGAGGGCCAGTTGTGGTCCTGGACCCCTAGTGAGGGCCAGGGGTGGTCCTGGCCCCTCTAGTGAGGGCCAGGGGTGGTCCTGGGCCCCTAGGGAGGGCCAGGGGTGGTCCTGGGCCCCTAGTGAGGGCCAGGGGTGGTCCTGGCCCCCTAGTGAGGGCCAGGGGTGGTCCTGGGCCCCTAGTGAGGGCCAGGGGTGGTCCTGGCCCCCTAGTGAAGGCCAGGGGTGGTCCTGGGCCCCTAGTGAGGGCCAGGGGTGGTCCTGGGCCCCTAGTGAGGACCAGGGGTGGTCCTGGGCCCCCTAGTGATGGCCAGGGGTGGTCCTGGGCCCCCTTAGTGAGGGCCAGGGGTGGTCCTGGGCCCCCTAGTGAGGCCCAGGGGTGGTCCTGGGCCCCTAGTGAGGGCCAGGGGTGGTCCTGGGCCCCCTTGTTAGGACCAGGGGTGGTTTTGGGCCCCTAATGAGGACCAGGGGTGGTCCTGGGCCCCCCTAGTGAGGACCAGGTGTGGTCCTGGCCCCTAGTGAGGACCAGGGGTGGTTCTGGGCCCCTGGTGAGGGCCAATGGTGGTCCTGGGCCCCCTAGTGAGGACCAGGGGTGGTCCTGGGCCCCCTAGTGAGGACCAGGGGTGGTCCTGGGCCCCCTAGTGAGGACCAGGGGTGGTCCTGGGCCCCCTAGTGAGGACCAGGGGTGGTCCTGGGCCCCTGGTGAGGGCCAATGGTGGTCCTGGGCCCCCTAGTGAGGACCAGGGGTTGTCCTGGGCCCCCTAGTGAGGACCAGGGGTGGTCCTGGGCCCCCTAGTGAGGACCAGGGTGGTCCTGGGCCCCTGGTGAGGGCCAATGGTGGTCCTGGGCCCCCTAGTGAGGACCAGGGAGAGAGAGAGAGACGTGACGTCACTGCAACACTTAACTTTACTACCTAAGCTTCCTGTAGTGAAGATCACTGGGGCCATGAATGGTAGACTGCTCAACTACCCCTCTACCACCCCCCTGTGATCCCCTACGACCCTCTACGTCCCTCTACGACCGCCCTGTGATCCCCTACGACCCTCTACGTCCCTCTACGACCGCCCTGTGATCCCCTACGACCCTCTACGACCCTCTACGACCGCCCTGTGATCCCCTACGACCCTCTACGACCCTCTACGACCGCCCTGTGATCCCCTACGACCCTTTACCACCCTCTACGACAGCACTGTGATCCCCTACGACCCTCTACGTCACTCTACCACCCCCCTGTGATCCCCTACGACCCTCTACGTCCCTCTACGACCGCCCTGTGATCCCCTACGACCCTTTACCACCCTCTACGACAGCACTGTGATCCCCTACGACCCTTTACCACCCTCTATGACAGCCCTGTGATCCCCTACGACCCTCTACGACCACCCTGTGATCCCCTACGACGCTCTACGACCGCCCTGTGATCCCCTACGACCCTCTACGACCGCCCTGTGACCATTGTGGGTGTGTTGGGACCATTGTGGGTGTACAGAGACCATTGTGGGTGTACAGGGATCATTGTGGGTGTGTAGGGACCATTGTGGGTGTGTAGGGACCATTGTGGGTGTGTAGGGACCATTGTGGGTGTACAGGGACCATTGTGGGTGTGTAGGGACCATTGTGGGTGTACAGAGACCATTGTGGGTGTACAGGGACCATTGTGGGTGTGTAGGGACCATTGTGGGTGTGTAGGGACCATTGTGGGTGTGTAGGGACCATTGTGGGTGTGTAGGGACCATTGTGGGTGTGTAGGGACCATTGTGGGTGTGTAGGGACCATTGTGGGTGTGTAGGGACCATTGTGGGTGTGTAGGGGACCATTCTTGGGGTGTGGTGTGTGTAGGGACCATTGTGGGTGTACAGGGACCATTGTGGGTGCGTAGGGACCATTGCGGGTGTGTAGGGACCATTGTGGGTGTGTAGGGACCATTGTGGGTGTACAGGGACCATTGTGGGTGTGTAGGGACCATTGTCATTGTGGGTGTGTAGGGACCATTGTGGGTGTGTAGGGACCATTGTGGGTGTGTAGGGACCATTGTGGGTGTACAGGGACCATTGTAGGTGTGTAGGGACCATTGTGGGTGTGTAGGGACCATTGCGGGTGTGTAGGGACCATTGTGGGTGTGTAGGGACCATTGTGGGTGTGTAGGGACCATTGTGGGTGTGTAGGGACCATTGTGGGTGTACAGGGACCATTGTGGGTGTGTAGGGACCATTGTGGGTGTACAGGGACCGGGTGTGTAGGGACCATTGTGGGTGTGTAGGGACCATTGTGGGTGTGTAGGGACCATTGTGGGTGTGTAGGGACCATTGTGGGTGTGTAGGGACCATTGTGGGTGTGTAGGGACCATTGTGGGTGTGTAGGGACCATTGTGGGTGTGTAGGGACCATTGTGGGTGTGTAGGGACCATTGTGGGTGTACAGGGAAAATTGTGGGTGTGTAGGGACTATTGTGGGTGTGTAGGGACCATTGTGGGTGTGTAGGGACCATTGTGGGTGTGTAGGGACCATTGTGGGTGTAGGGACCATTGTGTACAGGGACCATTGTGGGTGTACAGGGACCATTGTGGGTGTGTAGGGACCATTGTGGGTGTGTAGGGACCATTGTGGGTGTGTAGGGACCATTGTGGGTGTGTAGGGACCATTGTGGGTGTGTAGGGACCATTGTGGGTGTGTAGGGACCATTGTGGGTGTGTAGGGACCATTGTGGGTGTGTAGGGACCATTGTGGGTGTGTAGGGACCATTGTGGGTGTGTAGGGACCATTGTGGGTGTGTAGGGACCATTGTGGGTGTGTAGGGACCATTGTGGGTGTGTAGGGACCATTGTGGGTGTGTAGGGACCATTGTGGGTGTACAGGGACCATGTGTGGGTGTGTAGGGACCATTGTGGGTGTGTAGGGACCATTGTGGGTGTGTAGGGACCATTGTGGGTGTGTAGGGACCATTGTGGGTGTGTAGGGACCATTGTGGGTGTGTAGGGACCATTGTGGGTGTGTAGGGACCATTGTGGGTGTGTAGGGACCATTGTGGGTGTGTAGGGACCATTGTGGGTGTGTAGGGACCATTGTGGGTGTGTAGGGACCATTGTGGGTGTGTAGGGACCATTGTGGGTGTGTAGGGACCATTGTGGGTGTGTAGGGACCATTGTGGGTGTGTAGGGACCATTGTGGGTGTGTAGGGACCATTGTGGGTGTGTAGGGACCATTGTGGGTGTGTAGGGACCATTGTGGGTGTGTAGGGACCATTGTGGGTGTGTAGGGACCATTGTGGGTGTGTAGGGACCATTGTGGGTGTGTAGGGACCATTGTGGGTGTGTAGGGACCATTGTGGGTGTGTAGGGACCATTGTGGGTGTGTAGGGACCATTGTGGGTGTGTAGGGACCATTGTGGGTGTGTAGGGACCATTGTGGGTGTGTAGGGACCATTGTGGGTGTGTAGGGACCATTGTGGGTGTGTAGGGACCATTGTGGGTGTGTAGGGACCATTGTGGGTGTGTAGGGACCATTGTGGGGTGTGTAGGGACCATTGTGGGTGTGTAGGGACCATTGTGGGTGTGTAGGGACCATTGTGGGTGTGTAGGGACCATTGTGGGTGTGTAGGGACCATTGTGGGTGTGTAGGGACCATTGTGGGTGTGTAGGGACCATTGTGGGTGTACAGGGACCATTGTGGGTGTGTAGGGACCATTGTGGGTGTGTAGGGACCATTGTGGGTGTGTAGGGACCATTGTGGGTGTGTAGGGACCATTGTGGGTGTGTAGGGACCATTGTGGGTGTGTAGGGACCATTGTGGGTGTGTAGGGACCATTGTGGGTGTGTAGGGACCATTGTGGGTGTGTAGGGACCATTGCGGGTGTGTAGGGACCATTGTGGGTGTGTAGGGACCATTGTGGGTGTGTAGGGACCATTGTGGGTGTACAGGGACCATTGTGGGTGTGTAGGGACCATTGTGGGTGTACAGGGACCATTGTGGGTGTGTAGGGACCATTGTGGGTGTGTAGGGACCATTGTGGGTGTGTAGGGACCATTGTGGGTGTGTAGGGACCATTGTGGGTGTTAGGGACCATTGCGGGTGTGTAGGGACCATTGACCGGGTGTGTAGGGACCATTGTGGGTGTGTAGGGACCATTGTGGGTGTGTAGGGACCATGTGTAGGGACCATTGTGGGTGTACAGGGACCATTGTGGGTGTGTAGGGACCATTGCGGGTGTGTAGGGACCATTGTGGGTGTGTAGGGACCATTGTGGGTGTACAGGGACCATTGTGGGTGTGTAGGGACCATTGTGGGTGTGTAGGGACCATTGCGGGTGTGTAGGGACCATTGTGGGTGTGTAGGGACCATTGTGGGTGTGTAGGGACCATTGTGGGTGTACAGGGACCATTGTGGGTGTACAGGGACCATTGTGGGTGTGTAGGGACCATTGTGGGTGTGTAGGGACCATTGTGGGTGTAGGGACCATTGTGGGTGTGTAGGGACCAGGGACCATTGTGGGTGTGTAGGGACCATTGTGGGTGTGTAGGGACCATTGTGGGTGTGTAGGGACCATTGTGGGTGTGTAGGGACCATTGGGTGTGTAGGGACCATTGTGGGTGTGTAGGGACCATTGTGGGTGTGTAGGGACCATTGTGGGTGTGTAGGGACCATTGTGGGTGTGTAGGGACCATTGTGGGTGTGTAGGGACCATTGTGGGTGTGTAGGGACCATTGTGGGTGTGTAGGGACCATTGTGGGTGTGTAGGGACCATTGTGGGTGTGTAGGGACCATTGTGGGTGTGTAGGGACCATTGTGGGTGTGTAGGGACCATTGTGGGTGTACAGGGACCATTAAGGACCATTGCGGGTGTGTAGGGACCATTGTGGGTGTGTAGGGACCATTGTACAGGGGTGTGTAGGGACCATTGTGGGTGTGTAGGGACCATTGTGGGTGTGTAGGGACCATTGTGGGTGTGTAGGGACCATTGTGGGTGTGTAGGGACCATTGTGGGTGTGTAGGGACCATTGTAGGGTGGGTGTACAGGGACCGTTGTGGGTGTGTAGGGACCATTGTGGGTGTGGAGGGACCATTGTGGGTGTGTAGGGACCATTGCGGGTGTGTAGGGACCATTGTGGGTGTGTAGGGACCATTGTGGGTGTGTAGGGACCATTGTGGGTGTACAGGGACCATTGTGGGTGTGTAGGGACCATTGTGGGTGTACAGGGACCATTGTGGGTGTGTAGGGACCATTGTGGGTGTGTAGGGACCATTGTGGGTGTACAGGGACCATTGTGGGTGTGTAGGGACCATTGTGGGTGTGTAGGGACCATTGTGGGTGTGTAGGGACCATTGTGGGTGTGTAGGGACCATTGTGGGTGTACAGGGACCATTGTGGGTGTGTAGGGACCATTGCGGGTGTGTAGGGACCATTGTGGGTGTGTAGGGACCATTGTGGGTGTGTAGGGACCATTGTGGGTGTACAGGGACCAGGGACCATTGTGGGTGTGTAGGGACCATTGTGGGTGTGTAGGGACCATTGTGGGTGTGTAGGGACCATTGTGGGTGTAGGGACCATTGTGGGTGTAGGGACCATTGTGGGTGTGGGACCATTGTGGGTGTGTAGGGACCATTGTGGGTGTGTAGGGACCATTGTGGGTGTGTAGGGACCATTGTGGGTGTGTGTAGGGACCATTGTGGGTGTGTAGGGACCATTGTGGGTGTACAGGGACCATTGTGGGTGTGTAGGGACCATTGTGGGTGTGTAGGGACCATTGCGGGTGTGTAGGGACCATTGCGGGTGTGTAGGGACCATTGTGGGTGTGTAGGGACCATTGTGGGTGTGTAGGGACCATTGTGGGTGTACAGGGACCATTGTGGGTGTGTAGGGACCATTGCGGGTGTGTAGGGACCATTGTGGGTGTGTAGGGACCATTGCGGGTGTGTAGGGACCATTGTGGGTGTACAGGGACCATTGAGGGTGTGTAGGGACCATTGTGGGTGTACAGGGACCATTGTGGACCATTGTGGGTGTGTAGGGACCATTGTGGGTGTGTAGGGACCATTGTGGGTGTGTAGGGACCATTGTGGGTGTGTAGGGACCATTGTGGGTGTGTAGGGACCATTGTGGGTGTATAGGGACCATTGCGGGTGTGTAGGGACCATTGTGGGTGTGTAGGGACCATTGCGGGTGTGTAGGGACCATTGCGGGTGTGTAGGGACCATTGTGGGTGTGTAGGGACAATTGTGGGTGTGTAGGGACCATTGTGGGTGTACAGGGACCATTGTGGGTGTGTAGGGACCATTGCGGGTGTGTAGGGACCATTGTGGGTGTGTAGGGACCATTGTGGGTGTACAGGGACCATTGTGGGTGTGTAGGGACCATTGTGGGTGTGTAGGGACCATTGCGGGTGTGTAGGGACCATTGTGGGTGTGTAGGGACCATTGTGGGTGTGTAGGGACCATTGTGGGTGTACAGGGACCATTGTGGGTGTACAGGGACCATTGTGGGTGTGTAGGGACCATTGTGGGTGTGTAGGGACCATTGTGGGTGTACAGGGACCATTGTGGGTGTGTAGGGACCATTGCGGGTGTGTAGGGACCATTGTGGGTGTGTAGGGACCATTGTGGGTGTGTAGGGACCATTGTGGGTGTGTAGGGACCATTGTGGGTGTGTAGGGACCATTGTGGGTGTGTAGGGACCATTGTGGGTGTGTAGGGACCATTGTGGGTGTGTAGGGACCATTGTGGGTGTGTAGGGACCATTGTGGGTGTACAGGGACCATTGTGGGTGTGTAGGGACCATTGTGGGTGTGTAGGGACCATTGTGGGTGTGTAGGGACCATTGTGGGTGTACAGGGACCATTGTGGGTGTGTAGGGACCATTGCGGGTGTGTAGGGACCATTGTGGGTGTGTAGGGACCATTGTGGGTGTACAGGGACCATTGTGGAGTGTAGGGACCATTGTGGGTGTGTAGGGACCATTGTGGGTGTGTAGGGACCATTGTGGGTGTACAGGGACAGGGACCATTGTGGGTGTGTAGGGACCATTGTGGGTGTGTAGGGACCATTGTGGGTGTGTAGGGACCATTGTGGGTGTACAGGGACCATTGTGGGTGTGTAGGGACCATTGTGGGTGTGTAGGGACCATTGCGGGTGTGTAGGGACCATTGCGGGTGTGTAGGGACCATTGTGGGTGTGTAGGGACCATTGTGGGTGTGTAGGGACCATTGTGGGTGTACAGGGACCATTGTGGGTGTGTAGGGACCATTGCGGGTGTGTAGGGACCATTGTGGGTGTGTAGGGACCATTGTGGGTGTGTAGGGACCATTGTGGGTGTACAGGGACCATTGTGGGTGTGTAGGGACCATTGCGGGTGTGTAGGGACCATTGTGGGTGTGTAGGGACCATTGCGGGCGTGTAGGGACCATTGTGGGTGTACAGGGACCATTGTGGGTGTGTAGGGACCATTATGGGTGTGTAGGGACCATTCTGGGTGTGTAGGAACCATTGCGGGTGTGTAGGGACCATTGTGGGTGTGTAGGGACCATTGTAGGTGTGTAGGGACCATTGTGGGTGTGTAGGGACCATTGTGGGTGTACAGGGACCATTGCGGGTGTGTAGGGACCATTGTGGGTGTACAGGGACCATTGCGGGTGTACAGGGACCATTGTGGGTGTGTAGGGACCATTCTGGGTGTGTAGGGACCATTCTGGGTGTGTAGGGACCATTGTGGGTGTACAGGGACCATTCTGGGTGTGTAGGGACCATTCTGGGTGTGTAGGGACCATTCTGGGTGTACAGGGACCATTGTGGGTGTGTAGGGACCATTGTGGGTGTGTAGGGACCATTGTGGGTGTGTAGGGACCATTGCGGGTGTGTAGGGACCATTGCGGGTGTGTAGGGACCATTCTGGGTGTGTAGGGACCATTCTGGGTGTGTAGGGACCATTGTGGGTGTACAGGGACCATTGTGGGTGTACAGGGACCATTGTGGGTGTACAGGGACCATTGTGGGTGTACAGGGACCATTGTGGGTGTACAGGGACTATTGTGGGTGTGTAGGGACCATTCTGGGTGTGTAGGGACCATTCTGGGTGTGTAGGGACCATTGTGGGTGTACAGGGACCATTGTGGGTGTACAGGGACCATTGTGGGTGTACAGGGACCATTGTGGGTGTACAGGGACCATTGTGGGTGTACAGGGACCATTGTGGGTGTACAGGGACCATTGTGGGTGTGTAGGGACCATTCTGGGTGTGTAGGGACCATTCTGGGTGTTTAGGGACCATTGTGGGTGTACAGGGACCATTGTGGGTGTACAGGGACCATTGTGGGTGTACAGGGACCATTGTGGGTGTACAGGGACCATTGTGGGTGTACAGGGACCATTGTGGGTGTACAGGGACCATTGTGGGTGTACAGGGACCATTGTGGGTGTGTAGGGACCACTGTGGGGTGTGTAGGGACCAATGTGTAGGGACCATTGCGGGTGTGTAGGGACCATTACGGGTGTGTAGGGACCATTGTGGGTGTGTAGGGACCATTGTGGGTGTGTAGGGACCATTGTGGGTGTACAGAGACCATTGTGGGTGTACAGGGACCATTGTGGGTGTACAGGGACCATTGTGGGTGTACAGGAACCATTGTGGGTGTACAGGGACCATTGTTGGTGTGTAGGGACCATTGTGGGTGTACAGGGACCATTGTGGGCGTACAGGAACCATTGTGGGTGTACAGAGACCATTGTGGGTGTACAGGGACCACTGTGGGTGTACAGGGACCATTGTGGGTGTGTAGGGACCATTGTGGGTGTGCAGGGACCATTGTGGGTGTACAGGGACTATTGTGGGTGTACAGAGACCATTGTGGGTGTGTAAGGACCATTGTGGGTGTACAGGGACCATTGTGGGTGTGTAGGGACCATTGTGGGTATACAGGGACCATTGTGGGTGTACAGGGACCATTGTGGGTGTGTAGGGATCATTGTGGGTGTGCAGGGACTATTGTAGGTGTACAGGGACCATTGTGGGTGTGTAGGGACCACTGTGGGTGTTCAGGGACCATTGTGGGTGTACAGGGACGATTGTGGGTGTGTAGGGACCATTGTGGGTGTACAGAGACCATTGTGGGTGTGCAGGGACCATTGTGGGTGTGCAGGGACCATTGTGGGTGTACAGAAACCTTTGTGGGTGTACAGGGACCATTGTGGGTGTGTAGGGACCATTGTGGGTGTACAGAGACCATTGTGGGTGTACAGGGACCATTGTGGGTGTACAGAAACCTTTGTGGGTGTACAGGGACCATTGTGGGTGTGCAGGGACCATTGTGGGTGTGCAGGGACCATTGTGGGTGTGCAGGGACCATTGTGGGTGTGCAGGGACCATTGTGGGTGTACAGAGACCATTGTAGGTGTACAGAGACCATTGTGGGTGTGAAGGGACCATTGTGAGTGTGTAGGGACCATTGTGGGTGTGTAGGGACCATTGTGGGTGTACAGGGACCATTGTGGGTGTGGTCCAACACTAGCACACCGTCCTCGCCCCATCACTAACACACCGTCCTCGCCCCGACACTAACACACCGTCCTCGCCCCGACACTAACACACCGTCCTCGCCCCGACACTAACACACCGTCCTCGCCCCGACACTAACACACCGTCCTCGCCCCAACACTAACACACCGTCCTCGCCCCGACACTAACACACCGTCCTCGCCCCGACACTAACACACCGTCCTCGCCCCCGACACTAACACACCGTCCTCGCCCCACACTAACACACCGTCCTCGCCCCGACACTAACACACCGTCCTCGCCCCATCACTAACACACCGTCCTCGCCCCATCACTAACACACCGTCCTCGCCCCCGACACTAACACACCGTCCTCGCCCCATCACTAACACACCGTCCTCGCCCCATCACTAACACACCGTCCTCGCCCCATCACTAACACACCGTCCTCGCCCCATCACTTACACACCGTCCTCGCCCCCGACACTAACACACCGTCCTCGCCCCGACACTAACACACCGTCCTCGCCCCGACACTAACACACCGTCCTCGCCCCCGACACTAACACACCGTCCTCGCCCCACACTAACACACCGTCCTCGCCCCGACACTAACACACCGTCCTCGCCCCGACACTAACACACCGTCCTCGCCCCATCACTAACTCACCGTCCTCGCCCCATCACTAACACACCGTCCTCGCCCCGACACTAACACACCGTCCTCGCCCCCGACACTAACACACCGTCCTCGCCCCACACTAACACACCGTCCTCGCCCCGACACTAACACACCGTCCTCGCCCCATCACTAACACACCGTCCTCGCCCCATCACTAACACACCGTCGTCGGCCCACACTAACACACCGTCCTCGCCCCGACACTAACACACCGTCCTCGCCCCATCACTAACACACCGTCCTCGCCCCGACACTAACACACCGTCCTCGCCCCGACACTAACGCACCGTCCTCGCCCCATCACTAACACACCGTCCTCGCCCCGACACTAACACACCGTCCTCGCCCCGACACTAACACACCGTCCTCGCCCCGACACTAACACACCGTCCTCGCCCCGACACTAACACACCGTCCTCGCCCCATCACTAACACACCGTCCTCGCCCCGACACTAACACACCGTCCTCGCCCCGACACTAACACACCGTCCTCGCCCCATCACTAACACACCGTCCTCGCCCCGACACTAACACACCGTCCTCGCCCCATCACTAACACACCGTCCTCGCCCCGACACTAACACACCGTCCTCGCCCCAACACTAACACCGTCCTCGCCCCTACACTACCACACTGTCCTCGCCCCGACACTAACACACCGTCCTCGCCCCAACACTACCACACTGTCCTCGCCCCGACACTAACACACCGTCCTCGCCCCCGACACTAACACACCGTCCTCGCCCCGACACTAACACACCGTCCTCGCCCCACACTAACACACTGTCCTCGCCCCGACACTAACACACCGTCCTCGCCCCAACACTAACACGCCATCCTCGCCCCGACACTAACACACCGTCCTCGCCCCGACACTAACACACCGTCCTCGCCCCAACACTAACACACCGTCCTCGCCCCACACTAACACACCGTCCTCGCCCAACACTAACACACCGTCCTCGCCCCCGACACTAACACACCGTCCTCGCCCCACACTAACACGCCGTCCTCGCCCCGACACTAACACACCGTCCTCGCCCCGACACTAACACCGTCCTCGCCCCAACACTAACACACCGTCCTCGCCCCGACACTAACACACCGTCCTCGCCCCGACACTACCACACCGTCCTCGCCCCGACACTAACACACCGTCCTCGCCCCGACACTAACACACCGTCCTCGCCCCGACACTAACACCGTCCTCGCCCCAACACTAACACCGTCCTCGCCCCGACACTAACACACCGTCCGCGCCCCGACACTAACACACCGTCCTCGCCCCGACACTAACACACCGTCCTCACCCCAACACTAACACACCGTCCTCGCCCCAACACTCACACACCGTCGTCGCCCCGACACTAACACACCGTCCTCGCCCCTACTGTAACACTGTCCTCGCCCAGACACTAACACCGTCCTCGCCCCGACACTAACACACCGTCCTCGCCCCAACACTAACACCGTCCTCGCCCCGACACTAACACACCGTTCTCGCCCCATCACTAACACACCGTCCTCGCCCGACACTAACACCGTCCTCGCCCCAACACTAACACACCGTCCTCGCCCCATCACTAACACACCCTCCTCGCCCGACACTAACACACCGTCCTCGCCCCGACACTAACACTGTCCTCGCCCCGACACTAACACCGTCCTCGCCCCGACACTAACACACCGTCCTCGCCCCGACACTCACCGTCCTCGCCCCGACACTAACACACCGTCCTCGCCCCGACACTAACACACCGTCCTCGCGCCATCACTAACACACCGTCCTCGCCCCGACACTAACACACCGTCCTCGGCCCACACTAACACACCGTCCTCGCCCCGACACTAACACACCGTCCTCGCCCCATCACTAACACACCCTCCACGCCCCGACACTAACACCGTCCTCGCCCCAACACTAACACACCGTCCTCGCCCCATCACTAACACACCGTCCTCGCCCCGACACTAACACTGCCCTCGCCCAGACACTAACACCGTCGTCGCCCGACACTAACACACCGTCCTCGCCCCGACACTAACACTGTCCTCGCCCAGATAATAACACCGTCCTCGCCCCGACACTAACACACCGTCCTTGCCCCGACACTAACAGATCCTCCTCGCCCCGACACTAACACCGTCCTCGCCCCGACACTAACACCGTCCTCGCCCCGACACTAACACCGTCCTCGCCCCGACACTAACACACCGTCCTCGCCCCAACACTAACACACAGTCCTCGCCCCAACACTAACACACTGTCCTCGCCCCGACACTAACACCGTCCTCGCCCCGACACTAACACCGTCCTCGCCCCACATTAACACCGTCCTCGCCCCGACATTAACACACCGTCCTCGCCCTGACACTAACACACCGTCCTCGCCCCGACACTAACACACCGTCCTCGCCCCATCACTAACACACCGTCCTCGCCCCAACACTAACACACCGTCCTCGCCCCGACACTAACACACCGTCCTCGCCCCATCACTAACACACCGTCCTCGCCCCGACACTAACACACCGTCCTCGCCCCGACACTAACACACCGTCCTCGCCTTATCACTAACACACCGTCCTCGCCCGACACTAACACCGTCCTCGCCCCGACACTAACACACCGTCCTCGCCCCGACACTAACACACCGTCCTCGCCCGACACTAACACCGTTCTCGCCCCGACACTAACACACCGTCCTCGCCCCGACACTAACAGATCCTCCTCGCCCCGACACTAACACCGTCCTCGCCCCGACACTAACACACCGTCCTCGCCCCAACACTAACACACCGTCCTCGCCCCGACACTAACACACCGTCCTCGCCCCAACACTAACACTGTCCTCGCCCCGACACTAACACACCGTCCTCGCCCCAACTCTAACACACCGTCCTCGCCCCCGACATTAACACACCGTCCTCGCCCCCGACACTAACACACCGTCCTCGCCCCGACACTAACACACCGTCCTCGCCCCGACACTAACACCGTCCCCGCTCCGACACTAACTCACCGTCCTCGCCCCATCACTAACACACCGTCCTCGCCCCGACACTAACACACCGTCCTCGCCCCGACACTAACACACCGTCCTCGCCCCAACACTAACACACCGTCCTCGCCCCGACACTAACACACCGTCCTCGCCCCGACACTAACACACCGTCCTCGCCCCATCACTAACACACCGTCCTCGCCCCCGACACTAACACACCGTCCTCGCCCCATCACTAACACACCGTCCTCGCCCCAACACTAACACACCGTCCTCGCCCTGACACTAACACCGTCCTCGCCCCGACACTAACACCGTCCTCGCCCCGACACTAATACCGTCCTCGCCCCGACACTAACACACCGTCCTCGCCCCATCACTAACACACCGTCCTCGCCCCATCACTAACACACCGTCCTCGCCCCCGACACTAACACACCGTCCTCGCCCCATCACTAACACACCGTCTTCGCCCCATCACTAACACACCGTCCTCGCCCCATCACTAACACACCGTCCTCGCCCCATCACTAACACACCGTCCTCGCCCCCGACACTAACACACCGTCCTCGCCCCGACACTAACACACCGTCCTCGCCCCGACACTAACACACCGTCCTCGCCCCCGACACTAACACACCGTCCTCGCCCCACACTAACACACCGTCCTCGCCCCGACACTAACACACCGTCCTCGCCCCGACACTAACACACCGTCCTCGCCCCATCACTAACTCACCGTCCTCGCCCCATCACTAACACACCGTCCTCGCCCCGACACTAACACACCGTCCTCGCCCCCGACACTAACACACCGTCCTCGCCCCACACTAACACACCGTCCTCGCCCCGACACTAACACACCGTCCTCGCCCCATCACTAACACACCGTCCTCGCCCCATCACTAACACACCGTCCTCGGCCCACACTAACACACCGTCCTCGCCCCGACACTAACACACCGTCCTCGCCCCATCACTAACACACCGTCCTCGCCCCGACACTAACACACCGTCCTCGCCCCGACACTAACGCACCGTCCTCGCCCCATCACTAACACACCGTCCTCGCCCCGACACTAACACACCGTCCTCGCCCCGACACTAACACACCGTCCTCGCCCCATCACTAACACACCGTCCTCGCCCCGACACTAACACACCGTCCTCGCCCCATCACTAACACACCGTCCTCGCCCCGACACTAACACACCGTCCTCGCCCCGACACTAACACACCGTCCTCGCCCCATCACTAACACACCGTCCTCGCCCCGACACTAACACACCGTCCTCGCCCCATCACTAACACACCGTCCTCGCCCCGACACTAACACACCGTCCTCGCCCCAACACTAACACCGTCCTCGCCCCAACACTACCACACTGTCCTCGCCCCGACACTAACACACCGTCCTCGCCCCAACACTACCACACTGTCCTCGCCCCGACACTAACACACCGTCCTCGCCCCCGACACTAACACACCGTCCTCGCCCCGACACTAACACACCGTCCTCGCCCCACACTAACACACTGTCCTCGCCCCGACACTAACACACCGTCCTCGCCCCAACACTAACACGCCATCCTCGCCCCGACACTAACACACCGTCCTCGCCCCGACACTAACACACCGTCCTCGCCCCAACACTAACACACCGTCCTCGCCCCACACTAACACACCGTCCTCGCCCAACACTAACACACCGTCCTCGCCCCCGACACTAACACACCGTCCTCGCCCCACACTAACACGCCGTCCTCGCCCCGACACTAACACACCGTCCTCGCCCCGACACTAACACCGTCCTCGCCCCAACACTAACACACCGTCCTCGCCCCGACACTACCACACCGTCCTCGCCCCGACACTAACACACCGTCCTCGCCCCGACACTAACACACCGTCCTCGCCCCGACACTAACACCGTCCTCGCCCCAACACTAACACACCGTCCTCGCCCCGACACTAACACACCGTCCTCGCCCCGACACTAACACACCGTCCGCGCCCCGACACTAACACACCGTCCTCGCCCCGACACTAACACACCGTCCTCACCCCAACACTAACACACCGTCCTCGCCCCAACACTAACACACCGTCCTCGCCCCGACACTAACACACCGTCCTCGCCCCGACACTAACACTGTCCTCGCCCAGACACTAACACCGTCCTCGCCCCGACACTAACACACCGTCCTCGCCCCAACACTAACACACCGTCCTCGCCCCGACACTAACACACCGTTCTCGCCCCATCACTAACACACCGTCCTCGCCCGACACTAACACCGTCCTCGCCCCAACACTAACACACCGTCCTCGCCCCATCACTAACACACCCTCCTCGCCCGACACTAACACACCGTCCTCGCCCCGACACTAACACTGTCCTCGCCCCGACACTAACACCGTCCTCGCCCCGACACTAACACACCGTCCTCGCCCCGACACTAACACACCGTCCTCGCCCCGACACTAACACACCGTCCTCGCGCCATCACTAACACACCGTCCTCGCCCCGACACTAACACACCGTCCTCGGCCCACAATAACACACCGTCCTCGCCCCGACACTAACACACCGTCCTCGCCCCATCACTAACACACCCTCCTCGCCCCGACACTAACACCGTCCTCGCCCCAACACTAACACACCGTCCTCGCCCCATCACTAACACACCGTCCTCGCCCCGACACTAACACTGCCCTCGCCCAGACACTAACACCGTCGTCGCCCGACACTAACACACCGTCCTCGCCCCGACACTAACACTGTCCTCGCCCAGATAATAACACCGTCCTCGCCCCGACACTAACACACCGTCCTCGCCCCGACACTAACAGATCCTCCTCGCCCCGACACTAACACCGTCCTCGCCCCGACACTAACACCGTCCTCGCCCCGACACTAACACCGTCCTCGCCCCGACACTAACACCGTCCTCGCCCCGACACTAACACACCGTCCTCGCCCCAACACTAACACACAGTCCTCGCCCCAACACTAACACACTGTCCTCGCCCCGACACTAACACCGTCCTCGCCCCGACACTAACACCGTCCTCGCCCCACATTAACACCGTCCTCGCCCCGACATTAACACACCGTCCTCGCCCTGACACTAACACACCGTCCTCGCCCCGACACTAACACACCGTCCTCGCCCCATCACTAACACACCGTCCTCGCCCCAACACTAACACACCGTCCTCGCCCCGACACTAACACACCGTCCTCGCCCCATCACTAACACACCGTCCTCGCCCCATCACTAACACACCGTCCTCGCCCCGACACTAACACACCGTCCTCGCCCCATCACTAACACACCGTCCTCGCCCCATCACTAACACACCGTCCTCGCCCCGACACTAACACACCGTCCTCGCCCCATCACTAACACACCGTCCTCGCCCCAACACTAACACACCGTCCTCGCCCCGACACTAACACACCGTCCTCGCCCCATCACTAACACACCGTCCTCGCCCCGACACTATCTAGACAGATGGTCAACTAGCACCAACACATATCTGTTACCTGAATGACTGTGGTGTAAATCAATCAGATCGGCCCCCACACGATCTAACGGTTCACGAATTTCAGGAAATTCCTGAAGTGGGGCTTGTACCTTAAGGGTACCTTTCCTCCTCTGGCAACGAGGGCACGACTTCACGAAATTGATTACCTCAGAAAGTAATCCTGGAAAATAAAATAGAGACTTTGCTTTTAAGTGCGTTTTAAAGATCCCCGGATGCCCTGCAATTTTTGAAGCATGCGCAAGCTTTAACGCTGATGACCGCAACGCGTCCGGAATAACTAGCTGAAATACTGCCCTATCATTCTGGCTATTAACATAATACAGGACGCCCTGTTTCATTTCAAAATCATGTATAGGTAAATTCTTTTTCTTTTGGGGTATTTTCCTCCCTCTAAATACTCAATAATTTCTTTCCATCTCGGCTCGTTCATCTGGTATTTTCTCATTTTATCCGATGGAATGGTTTCAATATTTTCATTAATCTGCATTGCCGCTATATTTCTACTTAGCGTATCTGGCACAACATGTGCTGGACCAGGCTTGTACAAGATCTGGAATGAGTGGGCCGAAAGTTCGTGAGACCAGCGTGACATTCGTGGACATTTCGTTCGCTTTTTAAATATGTGTGTTAATGCTCGATGGTCTGTGTAGATTACAAAATGCCGCTGAAATAGGTAAGGCTCGAAATACCTAACTGATTCTACTACTGCCAGTGCCTCCCGATCCGTAGCTGAATAGCGAACTTCAGGTCCTTTGACCTTCCTACTGAAATAGGCTACTGGATGGGGTAAATTATCCGCATCTCGCTGAATTAAGCACCCGCCAATAGCAATACCGCTGACGTCAGTGTGCACTTCCCACTCTTTCTCAAAATCAGGAATAGCCAATACCGGTGTCGTGATTAGTTGGTCTTTCAGTTTGCGATAGGCCTCGTCATGTTCAGATTTCCACACAAACTTCGCATTTTTCTTTGTCAGATCAGTCAGGGGTGCTGAAATGCCAGCGAAACCTTCAATGTGACGACGAAAATATCCGGCCGCCCCCAAAAACCTACGCACGTCCTTTGCTGTCCTTGGAGTAGGCATGTCAGCAATGGCGCGGCACGAATCTGGGTCAGGTCGGATACCGTCTGGGCACACCTGGAACCCCAGAAATTTGAATTTCTGAGCCGCCAAGGTGCATTTCTGAACATTCAGCCTGAAACCTGCCTGATCTAACAACTTCAAAGTCTCAGTCAAGTCCTGTAGGTGTTCCTCAAACGTCCTGGAATATATCACAACATCATCCAGGTACGCTAAAGAATGCCTACCCAGTACCGGACTAAGGATAAAGTTGATGGCCCTCTGAAACGACGAAGGCGCTGTCTTCAAACCAAACGGCATCCTACGGAATTGATAAGTGTGCCTACCATCCGAGAATGCTGTTTTTTCCCTATCTTGTTCTGCCACCGGAATCGCCCAATACGCCGATTTTGCGTCAAGAGTTGAGAAATACTTAGCAGCACCAAATTGATCTATGATCTCCTGTATTCGGGGCAACGGATACACATCACCCTTAGTTAGTTCGTTCACCTTCCGGTAGTCAACACAGAAACGATAACTACCGTCCGGTTTCCGAACTAGCACAACAGGAGAGAGCCACGGTGACGTACTAGGCTCTATCACGCCCTGTCTCAACATTTTCTGGCACTCCTCCCTGATAATGTTCTTTGCCTGTTCCGGCAACCTCCACTGTCTTGTGTACACAGGCAAATGGTCACCAGTTGGAATGGTGTGCTCGATCTTATCAAGGAGACCAATCTGGTCATCCTCTGTCGCAAACAATTTCGGGAATTTTCGTAAAACTCCTCTCAGTGCCTTCCTATCCGCCTGTGCAACATGTTGCAAATCAAGTGCTGAAATTAATTTTTCTATCTCCTCTACATTCTGTGCAACATTTCTCGTTTCGTATTGTACTTTTGATGGTGTTTTAGTTTTCAACATATTCAGTGCACTACATTGTGCAGTGACGGCTGGCGTCTCAGCTGACTCATGGTGAAAGATTTCTGTGTCCTCCACCATGGTTCCCTGAGATACCCTATCACCTGCCCTGAAGCGAAAAGTCTTATGTGAAAGATTGACAACTGGAATGAGTGCACCTTTATCGAGCACTACAACTAAGTGATGAGGAATTAATAAACTATCACATCTCCCAGCCACCTGAAGGGTGGTACCTGGTTGTATGTGACGTCCCACGGCTACCTTAATAAATTTAACAGAATGTGGTGGGCAACTCTGTTTGGTCAATGCATGCAAGGCGCATGACCTCTTAACTGTGTCTGGAAGAGACTTAAAAATCAATTTTGGATAGTGCGCATTATATTTCAGCTTCCTCTTAATTGAAGCTACAACTGGGGGATGGTCGATCATCTCCACTGGGTAGGAAGTCTGTCCCAACTGCAACCTGCAGTTCCTAGCCCCTTTTTGAGCAGACAAGGAATAATCAAATCGCGACAGAAAATCAGTTCCCATTAAGATGTGACCAGGAAAATCAAGGTTCTCTACGATCGTACATGTGTGAGGCTGCAATTCCCCATCAATCTCAAAATTAACTGTACCTTGACCTACGATCTCAATCTTTTTCCCATTGACTGCTGTTAATGTCTTTGCGCAACGTTGAAGACGTGCATACTTAAAATTGCTGAAGGCTGACTTTTTAATTACCGTTGCCTGGCTTCCTGTATCAACAAAAGCTGTCAATCTCACACCTTCCACTTTCACCTCAAAAGTAGGCCTACCATCACTAGGAGCCTGCTTTCATGCTTTCGTAGGAGTGACTTCGCAATCCCTCTGTATATGCCCGCGCTTCCAGCAGGAGTAACACCTCCGCGGATCTCTGTTGTTACCCCGCGCAGGGTGGCTCGAACTTGCAGCTGAGGGCTGCTTCCCGCCTGATGAACCCGCGCCACAGTTCCTCGGCTTGGCTCCCTCGCCTTTACTTAACGCCTCTACGTATGGCGACAACTGAGTGCCCGGCGTCTCCGTGCGCATCTGCCTGTCTAAGGCTGTGGCGGCCTGGGGTTGGGGTTGAGGTATGGTGTGGGTGGCCTGGGGTTGGGGTGTGGATGGAGGTTGGGGTTGAGGTATGGTGTGGGTGGCCTCGGGTTGGGGTGTGGATTGAGGTTGGGGTTGAGGCTGAGGTATGGTGTGGGTGGCCTCGGGTTGGGGTGTGGATTGAGGTTGGGGTGGGTATGGGGTGGCCTGGGGTTGGAATGGGTATGGGGTGGCCTGGGGTTGGAATGGGTATGGGTATGGGGTGGCCTGGGGTTGGAATGGGTATGGGGTGGCCTGGGGTTGGGATGGGTATGGGTATGGGGTGGCCTGGGGTTGGAATGGGTATGGAGTGGCCTGGGGTTGGGGGAAGGGTTGGTATGGGAATTGAGGATGGGGTAGGTATGGGAATTGAGGATGGGGTAGGTTTTGTTGTAGTGACGGATGAGGTGTACCTAGGTGTTGTGGGTGCTGTGGTATTGGTGTTATGTTGGGTAGTTCCTGCTGTTGGTGTGGTTGTTCATGTTCCCGTTGAACGGGTTGCTGTTCTCTACCGAGCGAAGTGGGACGTCCTGCCATACTAACTGAGGCCCCCTGTCTGCCCTGCTGGCATGGCGTCGATGTTCTTTGTGAGGGAACCCAAGACGGCTCTCCCCACTCATGGGACGACTCCTCGCAAGACTCCCCACTCATGTCAATAATAGTATCGCTACCTGAGCGATCCCCAGTGGTGTCGGAAGAGGTTCTATCCTCTACACTCCCATTCCCACTGGTCCCTACTGACTGGTCATTATCAGGGTTAAACATTTTCTGTGATTCCTGGTGTGCCACGTCTCTTCTAAACTACCCTTTAGTACACCCTCGACCCGGACTCACTACAACCGTGATCTTACACCAATAAAAAAAAATCACAACTCTTTTTCTAAGAGAAAACTACTAAATTCCAAAAATAGGAAATACAACGATTTATCGAGAGAATCGCTGAAGTGAATCCAATGAATGAGTGTCTGCCCCGCACTCGTGTCTGCCCGTGAAATATCCCGCAGTTCTATTGCTGAAACCTAAGTCCTTTACGTTAAAAAAAATTAAAGAATCTAATTTATATAAAACAATTTAAATGATAACGCAACTAACGCGCAGCACTCGTGATGGAGTAAGAAAGAATATTTACTGAATTTGAATACTAAGCGCACTTGAAGTGAGCAGCGTGGCCACTGATGACTGATGGAGCAGGACCAGCTGCGCTGAAAAAAACTAAGTCCCGCGCTTTTTCGCTTAAACGCTGAAAAATCAAAATTTTTGTTCTGAAGGAAAAATAACTAGTTTTACGTTAATAAACCGCTCTAGCGATTAATATAGACACCCAGGACCTATAAATGCTTACTAAAAATTGAATTTTTATCAAAAAAACTACGTTTTTACTCAATTGTTGGACTCTGCCAATTTTCCTGACTCCGAGGGAAAAAAAATTTCTATCACCCCAAATATCACAAAACTCCTTTAATTCACAAAAATTTGGGTTTCTCGTTCCCAGATATAAATACGTTATTATTTAATACTGACGTTGTATACAGAACAATACTGACACATCGGGCGGTTTCAACACTCACTAATTCGAATTTTCGTCAAAATCAGAGATTTTCAACTCAAATGGACTCTGACAAAATTACGACACGATTTTCTCGAAAAATAACTAAATTCGGCAAAAATGTTTTATCACTGTTTAATGCTTTACGAACAGAATTACGTCCCTTGCGCGCACTAGAGAGTAATACTGACCCCAGAATATACACGAAACATGAAAATCAATTTCCGCCAAAAAGTCAGATTCTAGCCCAAGCTGGACTTAGAAAATTTTCCACCTACGTTTCTACTGAAAACAGAATTCTAAGTCTACAAACACAATTTTACCGTCTTACTGGTAAAAACTAGAAAATATCACGCGCATCGACTGGGGAATCTTAATGATACCCAGATCATACACGTGACCCACGAATACAAATTAATTACAGTTAACGAGTTTCCGACATCGACTTAGCCGAAAACTTATCCCAAAATACTTAGAAATATTCCATGGACAAATAACATTTACACGCAACTTACTATCCCTTAAACTCCTTCACTTATCTATCGTGACCGACATATAGCCCTAAGTCCAGAGGATTAACAACGCCTCTGACTTAGACAAATAGAACAGGGAATAACAAAACTTAACGTACGCACTTAGCCTAATATGCAAGAAAACGCTAAACACTTGGGAAAAATTTTAACCAGGGATTGAATTTAGGGGAAAAATTAATCTAGAACAACGCAAATAAACGGAAATTACTTTATAAATTGAAGTATACTTAATTCAAAAAAATGCACTCGTCTTAATCTTATAATTGTTCCTACCGGCTCGCCGTACCACACCTAGCCTAGAGGCCACACCATCTAGGTTCCAACAGAGCGACACGCAGCTTTCAGCAACAATTATGACTAGGGACGACTCAACCTCCACTAAGTGTGCGATCACTTAGTTGTTGAATCGCTGCTAGGTAGGTTACTAGTCCGTCCCTCGGAGGCCGCAACGCCCTTCACGGATTACGTTTTTCCTAGCGTTTTGGGTCGTCTAATAACGCCCTCGGACTATCTACTGGCGTCCCACAGATATATCCGCCCCCGACAGCCCTCAAGGAACTGCTGTTGAGAGTATGGCGGCTCCCAACACCTCTGAATTAATTGCAATGGGTCGAGTATGGTACCCAGTCCAATCAACTCGGAGCGGTCTCCTTTTCAATAAATCTAATTTTAACAACCTAATCTTAGTAACTAAACCTTAATCATATCAGCCCGCATGACCCAAGATTCGCCAATCCCCACTCAAACGCACTTGTGGGGCGCACTGCTAATCCTGGCCCGCGGCTGTCTCCTTAGCATCCGCGCACGTGTTCGAACGGCTAGACGCGTGAGCCTTTCAACAATTTCAAACAAAATTGTTGAAACCACCGCTGTGCACCATTGTAACACGGGTTAGGGCTCCTCTCTCTTTACTTCCTTCTTTCTACTCCCTCTACCCGTATTCTTACTTTTATTTCTAAACCAAGGGACTCCAAAACTTTTACCAAAGCCAACTCCACGCCACGTGGTCCTAAGACGATTGACCGACTTAGGATTCTACACCCAGTATGACGTGACCTAAGCTCTGAACAAAACCCTAGAGTCACCTCTGCTGCCACCACCAGACCAGTAATACAAGAGCAATGATCGAGGTCTGGATCGATCACGCTAATTAATCAACCTAGGGGCTTGATCCCCACTATAAACGATGACCTTGAGTGTGGAATAAATTACACGGTAATGATAATTCCGATTCGATGTTAGAATCGGCGCCCAATGCAACTCTGCCTCGTGTGGACCACGTGACCAGGACAAGTATACACATAAAACACATGGAAACAATAAAATGCAAATTAATAACAAATTTAATTTATTAAACGAAAACTAAAACAAAATCTAAATATGTTCACTCCCTATCAATTTAACACTCCCTACTTGACCTGAGTGGCAAATGAGACTATTTCTATACTTAACAATAGCAACTATACCTTGGGCGACCACAGTTCTAGGTGTTGGGCCTGTTCTTGGGGAGAGGTAAGATGTTTGACCTCTCCTAGCTGCTTCCGTGACCACACTGATTTCTTCCTTGTCTGGTCTCCCCCAGACAGAACATTGTATCCTTCCGCCTAGTCAAAGTTCTACCCAGTTACTAGCAAGGTTTAAGTTATAACAATTAACCTCTGTTGTACTTAATTGATCCAGACTGGTTGAATTATTTTACTGAATTAAATTACAAACATCTAACGGCAGAGCTGTTCCCGATCACAAAAATGGTTATTAAAACTTTGAGAAATATTAGACATGTCAACCCTGCTGACCTATGACCGCCGGTCACTCCGCCTTAAAAGTTAGATCCGATTCGTGACGTCACTGATGGTGACTTAAACTCAATAATTAGAATACTCTTGATATTGTATCCAGTACTATTATACAATCCAATTTTAATGCAAAATGAATAAAGGCTAATTTTCTCTAATTTACTGAATACTATAGGATGATTCATTATACGCAGCTATGAACAACGCGTCGGTTATTTCCACCGCGAATCCCCCTGGGCGTCAGGTCACCATGCGGCTCAGCTTCCCATTCTCTTTTGTCGATAAACCACTCTGGATAATTCTTACAACAGCCTAGTTTGTTACACCGTCCTCGCCCCGACACTAACACACCGTCCTCGCCCCATCACTAACACACCGTCCTCGCCCGACACTAACACCGTCCTCGCCCCGACACTAACACACCGTCCTCGCCCCGACACTAACACACCGTCCTCGCCCTGACACTAACACCGTCCTCGCCCCGACACTAACACCGTCCTCGCCCCGACACTAATACCGTCCTCGCCCCGACACTAACACACCGTCCTCGCCCCAACACTAACACACCGTCCTCGCCCCAACACTAACACACCGTCCTCGCCCCGACACTAACACACCGTCCTCGCCCCAACACTAACACACCGTCCTCGCCCCGACACTAACACACCGTCCTCGCCCCGACACTAACACACCGTCCTCGCCCCACACTAACACACCGTCCTCGCCCCGACACTAACACACCGTCCTCGCCCGACACTAACACCATCCTCGCCCCGACACTAACACACCGTCCTCGCCCCGACACTAACACACCGTCCTCGCCCCGACACTAACACACCGTCCTCGCCCCGACACTAACACACCGTCCTCGCCCCGACACTAACACACCGTCCTCGCCCGACACTAACACACCGTCCTCGCCCGACACTAACACCGTCCTCGCCCCATCACTAACACACCGTCCTCGCCCCGACACTAACACACCGTCCTCGCCCCGACACTAACACACCGTCCTCGCCCCGACACTAACACACCGTCCTCGCCCCGACACTAACACACCGTCCTCGCCCCGACACTAACACCGTCCTCGCCCCGACACTAACACACCGTCCTCGCCCCGACACTAACGCACCGTCCTCGCCCCGACACTAACACCGTCCTCGCCCCGACACTAACACCGTCCTCGCCCCGACACTAACGCACCGTCCTCGCCCCGACACTAACACCGTCCTCGCCCCGACACTAACACACCCTCCTTGCCCCGACACTAACACACCGTCCTCGCCCCGACACTAACACCGTCCTCGCCCCGACACTAACACACCGTCCTCGCCCCGACACTAACACCGTCCTCGCCCCAACACTAACACACCGTCCTCGCCCCATCACTAACACACCCTCCTCGCCCGACACTAACACACCGTCCTCGCCCCGACACTAACACTGTCCTCGCCCCGACACTAACACCGTCCTCGCCCCGACACTAACACACCGTCCTCGCCCCGACACTAACACACCGTCCTCGCCCCGACACTAACACACCGTCCTCGCGCCATCACTAACACACCGTCCTCGCCCCGACACTAACACACCGTCCTCGGCCCACACTAACACACCGTCCTCGCCCCGACACTAACACACCGTCCTCGCCCCATCACTAACACACCCTCCTCGCCCCGACACTAACACCGTCCTCGCCCCAACACTAACACACCGTCCTCGCCCCATCACTAACACACCGTCCTCGCCCCGACACTAACACTGCCCTCGCCCAGACACTAACACCGTCGTCGCCCGACACTAACACACCGTCCTCGCCCCGACACTAACACTGTCCTCGCCCAGATAATAACACCGTCCTCGCCCCGACACTAACACACCGTCCTCGCCCCGACACTAACAGATCCTCCTCGCCCCGACACTAACACCGTCCTCGCCCCGACACTAACACCGTCCTCGCCCCGACACTAACACCGTCCTCGCCCCGACACTAACACACCGTCCTCGCCCCAACACTAACACACCGTCCTCGCCCCAACACTAACACACTGTCCTCGCCCCGACACTAACACCGTCCTCGCCCCGACACTAACACCGTCCTCGCCCCACATTAACACCGTCCTCGCCCCGACATTAACACACCGTCCTCGCCCTGACACTAACACACCGTCCTCGCCCCGACACTAACACACCGTCCTCGCCCCATCACTAACACACCGTCCTCGCCCCAACACTAACACACCGTCCTCGCCCCATCACTAACACACCGTCCTCGCCCCGACACTAACACACCGTCCTCGCCCCGACACTAGCACACCGTCCTCGCCCCATCACTAACACACCGTCCTCGCCCGACACTAACACCGTCCTCGCCCCGACACTAACACACCGTCCTCGCCCCGACACTAACACACCGTTCTCGCCCGACACTAACACCGTTCTCGCCCCGACACTAACACACCGTCCTCGCCCCGACACTAACAGATCCTCCTCGCCCCGACACTAACACCGTCCTCGCCCCGACACTAACACACCGTCCTCGCCCCAACACTAACACACCGTCCTCGCCCCGACACTAACACACCGTCCTCGCCCCAACACTAACACTGTCCTCGCCCCGACACTAACACACCGTCCTCGCCCCAACTCTAACACACCGTCCTCGCCCCCGACATTAACACACCGTCCTCGCCCCCGACACTAACACACCGTCCTCGCCCCGACACTAACACACCGTCCTCGCCCCGACACTAACACCGTCCTCGCCCCGACACTAACTCACCGTCCTCGCCCCATCACTAACACACCGTCCTCGCCCCGACACTAACACACCGTCCTCGCCCCGACACTAACACACCGTCCTCGCCCCAACACTAACACACCGTCCTCGCCCCGACACTAACACACCGTCCTCGCCCCGACACTAACACACCGTCCTCGCCCCATCACTAACACACCGTCCTCGCCCCCGACACTAACACACCGTCCTCGCCCCATCACTAACACACCGTCCTCGCCCCAACACTAACACACCGTCCTCGCCCTGACACTAACACCGTCCTCGCCCCGACACTAACACCGTCCTCGCCCCGACACTAATACCGTCCTCGCCCCGACACTAACACACCGTCCTCGCCCCAAAACTAACACACCGTCCTCGCCCCAACACTAACACACCGTCCTCGCCCCGACACTAACACACCGTCCTCGCCCCAACACTAACACACCGTCCTCGCCCCGACACTAACACACCGTCCTCGCCCCGACACTAACACACCGTCCTCGCCCCAACACTAACACACCGTCCTCGCCCCGACACTAACACACCGTCCTCGCCCGACACTAACACCATCCTCGCCCCGACACTAACACACCGTCCTCGCCCCGACACTAACACACCGTCCTCGCCCCGACACTAACACACCGTCCTCGCCCCGACACTAACACACCGTCCTCGCCCCGACACTAACACACCGTCCTCGCCCGACACTAACACACCGTCCTCGCCCGACACTAACACCGTCCTCGCCCCATCACTAACACAGTCCTCGCCCCGACACTAACACACCGTCCTCGCCCCGACACTAACACACCGTCCTCGCCCCGACACTAACACACCGTCCTCGCCCCGACACTAACACACCGTCCTCGCCCCGACACTAACACCGTCCTCGCCCCGACACTAACACACCGTCCTCGCCCCAACACTAACGCACCGTCCTCGCCCCGACACTAACACCGTCCTCGCCTCGACACTAACACCGTCCTCGCCCCGACACTAACGCACCGTCCTCGCCCCGACACTAACACCGTCCTCGCCCCGACACTAACACACCCTCCTTGCCCCGACACTAACACCGTCCTCGCCCCGACACTAACACCGTCCTCGCCCCGACACTAACACACCGTCCTCGCCCCGACACTAACACACCGTCCTCGCCCGACACTAACACCGTCCTCGCCCCGACACTAACACCGTCCTCGCCCCGACACTAACACACCGTCCTCGCCCCAACACTACCACACTGTCCTCGCCCCGACACTAACACACCGTCCTCGCCCCGACACTAACACCGTCCTCGCCCCGACACTAACACCGTCCTCGCCCCGACACTAACACCGTCCTCGCCCCGACACTAACACCGTCCTCGCCCCGACACTAACACTGTCCTCGCCCCGACAGAGATAGTGGAGAACGTGAAGAACGGCGGGCACCCAGCCTTCAGGCCGAGCGTGGAGGACGAGGCGGCCGAGGAGGAAGTGATGCAGATGATGAAGAGATGCTGGGCCGAGGAGTGCATGGAGCGACCTGACTTCCAGCAGCTCAAGACTATTATCCGTAGGCTCAACAAGTACGTCACCTGGGGTCATCTGGGGTCATCTGGGGTCATCTGGGGTCATCTGGGGTCACTGGGGTCACTGGAGGGTTATATGGGGTCACTGGGGGTCATCTGGGGTCACTGGGGTCACTGGAGGGTTATATGGGGTCACTGGGGGTCATCTGGGGTCACTGGGGGGTCATCTGGGGTCATCTGGGGTCATCTGGGGTTATATGGGGTCACTGGGGGTCATCTGGGGTCACTGGGGGGTCATCTGGGGTCATCTGGGGTCATCTGGGGTTATATGGGGTCACTGGGGTCACTAGGGGGTCATCTGGGGTCACCCCTAGTGTACCTCCCTAGTGTACCTGCCCTAGTGTACCCCCTAGTGTACCCCCCCTAGTGTACCCCCCTAGTGTACCTCCCTAGTGTACCCCCCCCTAGTGTACCACCCCTAGTGTACACCCCTAGTGTACCACCCCTAGTGTACCCCCCTAATGTACCCCCCCTAGTGTACCCCCCTAGTGTACCACCCCTAGTGTACCCCCTAGTGTACCCCCCTAGTGTATCACCCATAGTGTACCCCCCTAGTGTACCCCCTAGTGTGCCACCCCTAGTGTACCACCCCTAGTGTACCCCTCTAGTGTACCCCCTAGTGTACCACCCCTAGTGTACCCCCCCTAGTGTACGCCCCCTACTGTACCCCCCTAGTGTACGCCCTAGTGTACCACCCCCTACTGTACCACCCCTAGTGTACCCCCCTACTGTACCACCCCTAGTGCACCACCCCCTACTGTACCACCCCTAGTGAACCACCCCCTACTGTACCACCCCTAGTGTACCACCCCCTACTGGACCACCCCTAATGTACACCCCTACTGTACCACCCCTAGTGTACACCCCTAATGTACCACCCCTAGTGTACCACCCCTAGTGTACCCCCCTAGTGTACCCCCTAGTGTACCCCCTAGTGTACCCCCCCTAGTGTACCCCCCTAGTGTACCCCCCCTAGTGTACCCCCCCTACTGTACCACCCCTACTGTACCCCCCTAGTGTACCACCCCTACTGTACCACCCCCTACTGTACCACCCCTAGTGTACCACCCCTACTGTACCACCCCCTACTGTACCCCACCTAGTGTACCACCCCCTAGTGTACCACCCCTACTGTACCACCCCTACTGTACCACCCCTACTGTACCACCCCTACTGTACCACCCCCTACTGTACCACCCCTTCTGTACCACCCCTAGTGTACCCCCCCTAGTGTACCCCCCTAGTGAACCATCCCTAGTGTACCCCCCTAGTGTACCCCCCCTAGTGTACCACCCTAAGTGTACCCCCCTAGTGTACCTCCCCTAGTGTACGCCCCTACTGTACCACCCTAGTGTACCACCCTAGTGTACCACCCCTACTGTACCACCCCTACTGTACCACCCCCTTGTGTACCACCCCTACTGTACCACCCCTAGTGTACCACCCCTACTGTACCACCCCCTAGTGTACCACCCCCTAGTGTACCACCCCCTAGTGTACCACCCCTAGTGTACCACCCCTAGTGAACCCCCCTACTGTACCACCCCCTAGTGTACCACCCCTAGTGTACCACCCAGAGTGAACCCCCCTACTGTACCACCCCCTACTGTACCACCCCCTAGTGTACCACCCCCTACTGTACCACCCCTAGTGTACCACCCCTACTGTACCACCCCTAGTGTACCACCCCTACTGTACCACCCCCTAGTGTACCACCCCCTACTGTACCACCCCTAGTGTACCACCCCTACTGTACCACCCCCTAGTGTACCACCCCCTACTGTACCACCCCTAGTGTACCGCCCCTACTGTACCACGCCCTAGTGTACCCCCCCTAGTGTACCACCCCTAGTGCACCCCCCCCTACTGTACCCCCTTACTGTACCACCCTACTGTACCACCCCTACTGTACCACCCCCTACTGTACCACTCCTACTGTACCACCCCTACTGTACCACCCCCTAGTGTACCACCCCTACTGTACCACCCCTTAGTGTACCACCCCTAGTTTACCACCCCTAGTGTACCACCCTAGTGTACCACCCCTACTGTACCACCCCTACTGTACCACCCCCTACTGTACCCCCCTAGTGTACCACCCCCTACTGTACCACCCCTACTGTACCACCCCCTAGTGTACCACCCCTACTGTACCACCCCCTAGTGTACCACCCCTAGTGTACCACACCTAGTGTACCACCCCTACAGTACCACCCCTACTGTACCACCCCTAGTGTACCACCCCTACTGTACCACCCCCTACTGTACCCCTCTAGTGTACCACCCCCTACTGTACCACCCCTACTGTACCACCCCCTAGTGTACCACCCCTACTGTACCACCCCCTAGTGTACCACCCCTAGTGTACCACGCCTACTGTACCACCCCCTACTGTACCCCCCTACTGTACCACCCCCTACTGTACCACCCCCTAGTGTTCCACCCCTACTGTACCACCCCCTACTGTACCCCCCTACTGTACCACCCCCTAGTGTACAACCCCTACTGTACCACCCCCTAGTGAACTACCCCTACTGTACCACCCCCTAGTGTACCACCCCTACTGTACCACCCCCTACTGTACCCCCCTAGTGTACCACCCCTACTGTACCACCCCCTAGTGTACCACCCCTACTGTACCACCCCCTGCTGTACCCCCCTAGTGTACCACCCCTACTGTACACCCCTACTGTACCACCCCCTTCTGTACTCCCCTACTGTGCCACCCCCTACTGTACCACCCCCTAGTGTACCACCCCTACTGTACCACCCCCTAGTGTACCACCCCTACTGTACCACCCCCTAGTGTACCACCCCTACTGTACCACCCCCTACTGTACCCCCCTACTGTACCACCCCCTACTGTACCACCCCCTTGTGTACCACCCCTACTGTACCACCCCTACTGTACCACCCCTACTGTACCACCCCCACTGTACCACCCTAAAGTGTACCACCCCTACTGTACCACCCCCTAGTGTACCACCCCTACTGTACCACCCCCTACTGTACCCCCCTAGTGTACCACCCCTACTGTACCACCCCCTAGTGTACCACCCCTACTGTACCACCCCTAGTGTACCACCCCTACTGTACCACCCCTACTGTACCAACCCCTAGTGTACCACCCCTACTGTACCACCCCTAGTGTACCACCCCTACTGTACCACCCCTACTGTACCACTCCCTAGTGTACCACCCCTACTGTACCACCCCTAGTGTACCACCCCTACTGTACCACCCCCTACTGTACCACCCCTACTTTACCACCCCTACTGTACCACCCCTACTGAACCACCAGGGACAACGAGTCAGGGAACATCCTGGACAACCTACTCTCCAGGATGGAACAATACCCCCCCTAGTGTACCACCCCTACTGTACCACCCCCTAGTGTACCACCCCTACTGTACCACCCTTACTATACCACCCCTAGTATACCACCCCTAGTGTACCACCCCTACTGTACCACCCCTACTGTACCACCCCCTAGTGTACCACCCCTACTGTACCACCCCTAGTGTACCACCCCCTACTGTACCACCAGGGACAACGAGTCAGGGAACATCCTGGACAACCTACTCTCCAGGATGGAACAATACCCCCCCTACTGTACCACCCCTAGTGTACCACTCCCTACTGTACCACCCCCTAGTGTACCACCCCCTAGTGTACCACCCCTAGTGTACCACCCCCTACTGTACCCCCCCTAGTGTACCCCCCTACTGTACCACCCCTACTGTACCACCGCTACAGTACCACCCCTAGTGTACCACCCCCTACTGTACCACCCCTACTGTACCACCCCTACTGTACCACCGCTACTGTACCACCCATAGTGTACCACCCCCTACTGTACCACCCCTACTGTACCACCCCCTAGTGTACCACCCCCATACTGTACCACCAGGGACAACGAGTCAGGGAACATCCTGGACAACCTACTCTCCAGGATGGAACAATACCACCCCTAGTGTACCACCCCCTACTGTACCACCCCCTAGTGTACCACCCCCATACTGTACCACCAGGGACAACGAGTCAGGGAACATCCTGGACAACCTACTCTCCAGGATGGAACAATACGCCCCCTAGTGTACCACCCCTACTGTACCACCCCCTACTGTACCACCCCTACTGTACCACCCCTACTGTCCCACCAGGGACAACGAGTCAGGGAACATCCTGGACAACCTACTCTCCTGGATGGAACAATACGCCCCCTAGTGTACCACCCCTACTGTACCATCCCCTACTGTACCACCCCTACTGTACCACCCCTACTGTACCACCAGGGACAACGAGTCAGGGAACATCCTGGACAACCTACTCTCCAGGATGGAACAATACGCCCCCTAGTGTACCACCCCTACTGTACCACCCCCTACTGTACCACCCCTACTGTACCACCCCTACTGTACCACCAGGGACAACGAGTCAGGGAACATCCTGGACAACCTACTCTCCAGGATGGAACAATACGCCCCCTAGTGTACCACCCCCTACTGTACCACCCCCTAGTGTACCACCCCTACTGTACCACCCCTACTGTACCACCCCCTACTGTACCACCAGGGACAACGAGTCAGGCAACATCCTGGACAACCTACTCTCCAGGATGGAACAATACCCCCCCTAGTGTACCACCCCTACTGTACTACCCCCTACTGTACCACCCCCTACTGTACCACCAGGGACAACGAGTCAGGGAACATCCTGGACAACCTACTCTCCAGGATGGAACAATACCCCCCTAGTGTACCACCCCTACTGTACCACCGCTACTGTACCACCCCCTACTGTACCACCGCTACTGTACCACCAGGGACACCGAGTCATGGAACATCCTGGACAACCTACTCTCCAGGATGGAACAATACCCCCCCTAGTGTACCACCCCTAGTGTACCACCCCTACTGTACCACCCCTACTGTGCCACCAGGGACATCGAGTCAGGGAACATCCTGGACAACCTACTCTCCAGGATGGAACAATACCCCATCTAGTGTACCACCCCTACTGTACCACCCCTACTGTACCACCAACTACTGTACCACCCCTACTGTAACACCCCCTACTGTACCACCCCTACTGTATCACCAGGGACAACGAGTCAGGGAACATCCTGGACAACCTACTCTCCAGGATGGAACAATACCCCCCTACTGTACCACCCCTAGTGTACCACTCCCTACTGTACCACCCCCTAGTGTACCACCCCCTAGTGTACCACCCCTAGTGTACCACCCCCTACTGTACCCCCCCTAGTGTACCCCCCTACTGTACCACCCCTACTGTACCACCCCTACTGTACCACCGCTACTGTACCACCCCTAGTGTACCACCCCCTACTGTACCACCCCTACTGTACCACCCCTACTGTACCACCGCTACTGTACCACCCATAGTGTACCACCCCCTACTGTACCACCCCTACTGTACCACCCCCTAGTGTACCACCCCCATACTGTACCACCAGGGACAACGAGTCAGGGAACATCCTGGACAACCTACTCTCCAGGATGGAACAATACCACCCCTAGTGTACCACCCCCTACTGTACCACCCCCTAGTGTACCACCCCCATACTGTACCACCAGGGACAACGAGTCAGGGAACATCCTGGACAACCTACTCTCCAGGATGGAACAATACGCCCCCTAGTGTACCACCCCTACTGTACCACCCCCTACTGTACCACCCCTACTGTACCACCCCTACTGTACCACCCCTACTGTCCCACCAGGGACAACGAGTCAGGGAACATCCTGGACAACCTACTCTCCTGGATGGAACAATACGCCCCCTAGTGTACCACCCCTACTGTACCACCCCCTACTGTACCACCCCTACTGTACCACCCCTACTGTACCACCAGGGACAACGAGTCAGGGAACATCCTGGACAACCTACTCTCCAGGATAGAACAATACGCCCCCTAGTGTACCACCCCTACTGTACCACCCCCTACTGTACCACCCCTACTGTACCACCCCTACTGTACCACCAGGGACAACGAGTCAGGGAACATCCTGGACAACCTACTCTCCAGGATGGAACAATACGCCCCCTAGTGTACCACCCCCTACTGTACCACCCCCTAGTGTACCACCCCTACTGTACCACCCCTACTGTACCACCCCCTACTGTACCACCAGGGACAACGAGTCAGGCAACATCCTGGACAACCTACTCTCCAGGATGGAACAATACCTCCCCTAGTGTACCACCCCTACTGTACTACCCCCTACTGTACCACCAGGGACAACGAATCAGGGAACATCCTGGACAACCTACTCTCCAGGATGGAACAATACCCCCCTAGTGTACCACCCCTACTGTACCACCGCTACTGTACCACCCCCTACTGTACCACCGCTACTGTACCACCAGGGACACCGAGTCATGGAACATCCTGGACAACCTACTCTCCAGGATGGAACAATACCCCCCCTAGTGTACCACCCCTAGTGTACCACCCCTACTGTACCACCCCTACTGTACCACCAGGGACAACGAGTCAGGGAACATCCTGGACAACCTACTCTCCAGGATAGAACAATACGCCCCCTAGTGTACCACCCCTACTGTACCACCCCCTACTGTACCACCCCTACTGTACCACCCCTACTGTACCACCAGGGACAACGAGTCAGGGAACATCCTGGACAACCTACTCTCCAGGATGGAACAATACGCCCCCTAGTGTACCACCCCCTACTGTACCACCCCCTAGTGTACCACCCCTACTGTACCACCCCTACTGTACCACCCCTACTGTACCACCAGGGACAACGAGTCAGGCAACATCCTGGACAACCTACTCTCCAGGATGGAACAATACCTCCCCTAGTGTACCACCCCTACTGTACTACCCCCTACTGTACCACCAGGGACAACGAATCAGGGAACATCCTGGACAACCTACTCTCCAGGATGGAACAATACCCCCCTAGTGTACCACCCCTACTGTACCACCGCTACTGTACCACCCCCTACTGTACCACCGCTACTGTACCACCAGGGACACCGAGTCATGGAACATCCTGGACAACCTACTCTCCAGGATGGAACAATACCCCCCCCTAGTGTACCACCCCTAGTGTACCACCTTTACTGTACCACCAGGGACATCGAGTCAGGGAACATCCTGGACAACCTACTCTCCAGGATGGAACAATACCCCATCTAGTGTGCCACCCCTACTGTACCACCCCTAGTGTACCACCCCCTACTGTACCACCCCTAGTGTACCACCCCTACTGTACCACCCCTACTGTACCACCAGGGACATCGAGTCAGGGAACATCCTGGACAACCTACTCTCCAGGATGGAACAATACCCCATCTAGTGTGCCACCCCTACTGTACCACCCCTAGTGTACCACCCCCTACTGTACCACCCCTAGTGTACCACCCCTACTGTACCACCCCTACTGTACCACCCCCTACTGTACCACCCCCTACTGTACCACCCCTACTGTACCACCCCTACTGTACCACCCCCTACTGTACCACCCCCTACTGTACCACCCCTACTGTACCACCCCTACTGTACCACCCCTACTGTACCACCCCTACTGTACCACCCCTACTGTACCACCCCTACTGTACCACCAGGGACAACGAGTCAGGGAACATCCTGGACAACCTACTCTCCAGGATGGAACAATACCACCCCTAGTGTACCACCCCCTAGTGTACCACCCCTACTGTACCACCCCTACTGTACCACCCCCTACTGTACCACCCCTAGTGTACCACCCCTACTGTACCACCCCTACTGTACCACCAGGGACAACGAGTCAGGGAACATCCTGGACAACCTACTCTCCAGGATGGAACAATACCCCATCTAGTGTACCACCCCTACTGTACCACCCCTACTGTACCACCCCCTACTGTACCACCCCTAGTGTACCACCAGGGACAACGAGTCAGGGAACATCCTGGACAACCTACTCTCCAGGATGGAACAATACCACCCCTAGTGTACCACCCCCTAGTGTACCACCCCTACTGTACCACCCCTACTGTACCACCCCCTACTGTACCACCCCTAGTGTACCACCCCTACTGTACCACCCCTACTGTACCACCAGGGACAACGAGTCAGGGAACATCCTGGACAACCTACTCTCCAGGATGGAACAATACCCCATCTAGTGTACCACCCCTACTGTACCACCCCTACTGTACCACCCCCTACTGTACCACCCCTAGTGTACCACCCCTACTGTACCACCCCTACTGTACCACCAGGGACAACGAGTCAGGGAACATCCTGGACAACCTACTCTCCAGGATGGAACAATACGCCAACAACCTGGAGGCCCTGGTACAGGAGCGGACAGCTGACTACCTGGAGGAGAAGCGCCGCTGTGAGGAACTTCTCTACCAGCTCCTACCTAGGTAAGTCTTCTCTCTCACTCCCTCCATGGTCTCTCCCCTTCTCTCTCACTCCCTCCATGGTCTCTCCGCTTCTCTCTCACTCCCTCCATGGTCTCTCCCCTTCTCTCTCACTCCCTCCATGGTCTCTACCCTTCTCTCTCACTCCCTCCATGGTCTCTACCCTTCTCTCTCACTCCCTGCCTGGTGTCTACCCTTCTCTCTCACTCCCTCCATGGTCTCTACCCCTTCTCTCTCACTCCCTCCATGGTCTCTACCCCTTCTCTCTCACTCCCTCCATGGTCTCTACCCCTTCTCTCTCACTCCCTCCATGGTCTCTACCCTTCTCTCTCACTCCCTCCATGGTCTCTCCCCTTCTCTCTCACTCCCTCCATGGTCTCTCCCCTTCTCTCTCACTCCCTCCATGGTCTCTCCCCTTCTCTCTCACTCCCTCCATGGTCTCTCCCCTTCTCTCTCACTCCCTCCATGGTCTCTCCCCTTCTCTCTCACTCCCTCCATGGTCTCTCCCCTTCTCTCTCACTCCCTCCATGGTCTCTCCCCTTCTCTCTCACTCCCTCCATGGTCTCTCCCCTTCTCTCTCACTCCCTCCATGGTCTCTACCCTTCTCTCTCACTCCCTCCATGGTCTCTACCCTTCTCTCTCACTCCCTCCATGGTCTCTTCCCTTCTCTCTCACTCCCTCCATGGTCTCTACCCTTCTCTCTCACTCCCTGCCTGGTGTCTACCCTTCTCTCTCACTCCCTCCATGGTCTCTCCCCTTCTCTCTCACTCCCTCCATGGTCTCTACCCTTCTCTCTCACTCCCTGCCTGGTGTCTACCCTTCTCTCTCACTCCCTCCATGGTGTCTACCCTTCTCTCTCACTCCCTCCATGGTCTCTACCCTTCTCTCTCACTCCCTCCATCACTCCCTCTCTCCCCTTCTCTCTCACTCCCTCCATGGTCTCTACCCTTCTCTCTCACTCCCTCCGTGGTCTCTACCTCCTCGTTTACTGGTTCTCTCTCTTCCTATTCATTTGCGTCTTGGGGGAGGGGGGGCCATCCTGGTCTCAAGGCACCACTTCCTGCTACAGTGATCAATAATTGGAGACGGGCAGTGGACAGTGTCACTCTCACTCACCGCCGCCCACCATCAGTCCTCTCACACGCCTTCCTACCTCCTTGGTCCTCCTCGTGGCTGCGACTCGAACTTCCGGCTGCCTCCCGTCCGCTCTGACGTCACCGCTGTGTGTTTCATGCCTTGGATAATTGACAGGAAGGAACAGGGGGACGGAATAGGACTTGCCTCTCACTACTTACCTGTCAGTGACCGTGGGAACTGAGGTTCAGTCACTTCCCTCAGTAGACTGGACCTCACTTCCCAGTCACTTGTCACTGAGGTCCAGCTGAATGGTCCATCTACCACCCTTGTTGTACCTGTTGCTCTATATTTTAACTTTTCTAATGATTATATTTAGTCGAATCTGGCCTTTTAAGTTGTGGCTGGAGGTGGCTTACACAACTTCCTTCAGTGTGTTCCACTTGTACGCCACCTGTGTAGGGGAGGAGTACTTCCTTACATTGGTTTGGCTGATTTGCATTTTCTAGCTTTCACTTGTGTCTTCTTGTCCTGCTTCTTCTCACTTGGAAGACGCTATCCTTGTCTACCTTGAGTGAGGGACAAGAGGGACAGGATGGGCTTCATAAACTTGGATACAGGAACCTTGGTTACTGCATGAAACTAAGAATGTTTGGAAGGCGGGGGTTAGGAGCTAAGCCCGACTCTAAATGTACCTGTAGGAGAGTTCTTCCAAGTGACACACACACGCACAAACACACACACACACACACACATAAACACACACACACACACATAAACACACACACACACACACACACACACTCATGGAGATCATGGCTCATGGACGAGTCATTCATGGAGATGATTGCTAAGGCATGGAAGGAAGTCAGTGGGGAATTGAAGGACCTGAGGGAAACTATATGTAAGCTGCAGATAGATCTAAGTGCAGCACAAGAGGAGATAAAAAGCCTAAAAACAGGCCCTCATCAGACTCTGGCCCAGGGGACCAACCCCCAGGTGCCAGGAGATGTAGCAATGGCAGGGACCCCTACAATTGGCCCAACCTTTGCTGAAATGCTCAAGAGCCCAGGAGCAATGTCCACAGTCAAGGAAGTTGTAATGAAAGCAGTAACCTCACAGGAGGCAGCTAGATGCACAAGCCAGCTAATGGAAAGGAAAAGAGCTGTAGTAGTGGTAGGTGTCAAGGAACAAGAGGGCTCCACAAGGGAGGAAACGAGGACTAAAGACAAAGCTGCAGTGGCAGGGATATTAAAGGAGATAGGAATGGAAGGGGCTGAACGAGACATAGAACAGTTTTTCCGGATTGGCCAGTACAACAGAGACAAAAAGAGATTGATCAAGGTAGTATTCAAGAGCGAGGACATCAAAGAGGACATCCTAGTAAGGAAGAGCAAACTGAGGTATGCAAGGATCTACAAAGAGGTATATGTTCAGAGGGACATGACCAGAGACGAGATAGTAAGGGCAGCAGATGCAAGGAAAAGGCACAAGGAGAGGGAAGAGAGCCAGGGAACCTCAGCCTCCAACCCAGCAATCCCAGAGGGGAGTGGGGAACCCCAATCCAGCAACCCAGGAACCCCAGGGGGGAATGCAACACCCCAGCCCACCACCCAATAGGGCCCTCCCTACCCCCCAGCACAAACCCTTCCTTGCCCCTGCATAATGTCCATCATGAAACCCAAATCCTCCCCCTCCCCTTACCCCAAGTAGCCCCTGCTTTCCCAGCCCCTGGTCTTCTCCCTGCCCCAAGCAGGCCTGAGGAAGACCTAAGCCCTCCACCTCCCCCTGAACCCCTGGCAACTACCTCACAGGAGGAGGAGCCTACCCAAGTAGCAATGACCATAGAACAACCTCCTACACTTGTAGGGAGTGTGGGTGAAATTGGATATAAGAAAGTGAGCTTCAAGGTAATGTACTCAAACATTGATGGGATTACCAATAAAGCAAGTGAACTGGCAGAAAGGGTGCAAGAAGAAAACCCTGATGTAATAGGACTAACGGAAACAAAATTGTCAGGAGTCATAACAGATGCTGTGTTTCCAAAGGACTACTATATAGTAAGGAAAGAGAGGGAAGGGAGAGGAGGTGGAGGAGTGGCCCTGCTGATAAGGAAAGACTGGAGTTTTGATGAGATGGAAATTCCGGGCTGTGACGAATTCAGAGATTACATAACAGGAACGATAACAATGGGTGGACCTAAGATAATAGTGACAGTCATTTACAACCCTCCCCTAAATGACACAAGACCTAGACAAGAGTTTGATAGGAACAACATGGCAACCATTAATATAATAGAGAGAGCAGCTTCAGTTGCCTGCAGGAATTGCTCCAGACTCTTAATCATGGGTGATTTCAACCATGGAAAGATAGACTGGGAGAATGGGGACCCACATGGTGGTGCAGATACGTGGCGAGCTAAACTCTTGGAAGTGGCAACAAGGAATTTTCTGAGCCAGCATGTCAAGGAACCCACAAGAGTGAGAGGCAATGATGAACCAGCTAGACTCGACTTGATATTCACCCTGAATGCGTCAGAAATAAGGGAAGTCAAAGTTGAAGCCCCCAGAGGAATGAGTGACCACAGTGTACTGACCTTTGAGTACTTGGTGGAGGTAGGGATAACCTATCCAAGGATGGGAGTGGAGGGGATGAATTACCGAAGAGGAAAATATGACGAGATGAGGAACTTCCTCAGGGGAATACCATGGGAAACAGAACTTAGAGACAAGAATGTGCAGGTCATGATGGATATTGTCACCCAAAAGTGCCAGGAAGCTGCAGACAGGTTTATCCCCGTCCAAAAGGAGAAAAACGAAAAACAACAGAAAAACCCATGGTTCAACCAGGAATGTAAGGTAGCGAAACAACTGAGTAAAAGAACATGGAGAAACTACAGAAATAACAGAACACCAGAGAGCAGGGAGAGATACCAGAGGGCCAGAAATGAGTACATCAGAGTGAGGAGGGAAGCAGAGAGACAGTTTGAAAATGACATCGCGAGTAAAGCCAAGACCCAACCAAAGCTGCTCCACAGCCACATCAGGAGGAAAACAGCAGTGAAGGAACAAGTGATGAAGCTGCAGACAGGGGAGAACAGATACACAGAGAATGACAAGGAGGTGTGTGAAGAACTCAACAAGAGATTCCAGGAGGTCTTCACAATAGAACAAGGAGAAGCCCCTGCACTAAATGAGGAGGCGGCAAACCAAGCAACCTTGGAGGAATTTGACCTCACCAGTGATGAGGTCAAAAGGTGTCTGCTGGAGCTGGATGTGACAAAGGCTGTTGGGCCTGATAGAATCTCACCATGGATACTAAAGGAAGGTGCAGAAGCACTAAGTGTGCCACTCTCTATGGTGTATAACAGGTCACTGGAAACAGGAGACTTACCAGAAAGTTGGAAGACAGCTAACGTGGTCCCAATATACAAAAAGGGTGACAGGCAAGAGGCACTGAATTACAGGCCAGTTTCCTTAACTTGTATACCATGCAAGGTGCTGGAGAAGATTGTGAGGAAAAGGCTCGTAGAGCATCTGGAGGGAAATAACTTTGTAACGCACCACCAACATGGGTTCAGAGATGGTAAATCGTGCCTCACAGGGTTAATAGAATTTTATGACCAGGCAACGAAAATTAGGCAGGAAAGAGAAGGGTGGGCCGACTGCATTTTCCTGGATTGCCAAAAAGCCTTCGACACAGTACCCCATAAAAGGCTGTTACAAAAGTTGGAGCAACAGGCAGGAGTAAAAGGAAGGTGCTCCAGTGGATAAGGGAGTACTTAAGCAACAGGAAACAGCGAGTAACGGTGAGGGGGAAGACATCAGAGTGGCGAGATGTCACCAGCGGAGTCCCACAGGGCTCAGTACTTGGACCCATCCTGTTTCTAATATATGTGAACGATCTTCCAGAGGGTATAGACTAATTCCTCTCGATGTTTGCTGATGATGCAAAAATTATGAGAAGAATCAAGACGGATGAAGATAGACAGAGACTACAGGATGACCTGGATAAACTGGAGGAATGGTCTAGAAAATGGCTGCTAAAGTTCAACTCGGGAAAGTGTAAGGTGATGAAATTAGGCGAAGGGAGCAGGAGGCTGAACACAAGGTATCATCTGGGAGGTGAAATCCTGCAAGAGTCAAATAGAGAGAAGGATCTGGGGGTTGATATCACACCGAACCTGTCCCCAGAGGCCCACATCAAAAGAATATCATCAGCGGCATATGCTAGACTGGCCAACATAAGAACTGCCTTCAGAAACTTGTGTAAGGAATCTTTCAGAACCCTGTATACCACTTATGTGAGACCAATCCTGGAGTATGCAGCTCCAGCCTGGAGTCCATACCTAGTTAAACACAAGACAAAGTTAGAGAAGATTCAGCGGTATGCCACCAGGCTCGTCCCGGAACTGAGAGGATTGAGCTACGAGGAAAGGCTAAAGGAGCTGAACCTCACATTCCTGGAAAACAGAAGAGTAAGGGGAGACATGATAACCACCTACAAAATTCTCAGGGGAATTGACAGGGTGGACAAAGACACACTCTTCAGCACGGGTGGGACACGAACAAGGGGACACAGGTGGAAACTTAGTACCCAGATGAGCCACAGAGACATTAGAAAGAATTTTTTCAGTGTCAGAGTAGTTAATAAATGGAATGCATTAGGAAGTGGTGTGGTGGAGGCTGACTCCATACACAGTTTATAGTGTAGATATGATAGAGCCCAATAGGCTCAGGAATCTGTACACCAGTTGATTGGCAGTTGAGAGGCGGGACCAAAGAGCCAAAGCTCAACCCCCGCAAGCACAATTAGGTGAGTACAATTAGGTGAGTACACACTTTGATAGACAGTTGGAACAAGTTAGGGGAGAAGGTGGTGGAGGCCAAGACCGTCACCAGTTTCAAAGCGTTTCACGACAAAGAGTACTGGGAAGACGGGACACCACGAGCATAGCTCTCATCCTCTAACTATACTTATCTGACTACCTTTAGGTAATTACTAGAAATATTAGAGGACATCCCATTACCAACACACATTTCTGAAGGAGATGAAGAGAACGTATTGAGGGATGGACCCGTTACATGTGACACAATCAGGGATGGACCCGTTACATGTGACACAATCAGGGATGGACCCGTTACATGTGACACAATCAGGGATGGACCCGTTACATGTGACACAATCAGGGATGGACCCGTTACATGTGACACAATCAGGGATGGACCCGTTACATGTGACACAATCAGGGATGGACCCGTTACATGTGACACAATCAGGGATGGACCCGTTACATGTGACACAATCAGGGATGGACCCGTTACATGTGACACAATCAGGGATGGACCCGTTACATGTGACACAATCAGGGATGGACCCGTTACATGTGACACAATCAGGGATGGACCCGTTACATGTGACACAATCAGGGATGGACCCGTTACATGTGACACAATCAGGGATGGACCCGTTACATGTGACACAATCAGGGATGGACCCGTTACATGTGACACAATCAGGGATGGACCCGTTACATGTGACACAATCAGGGATGGACCCGTTACATGTGACACAATCAGGGATGGACCCGTTACATGTGACACAATCAGGGATGGACCCGTTACATGTGACACAATCAGGGATGGACCCGTTACATGTGACACAATCAGGGATGGACCCGTTACATGTGACACAATCAGGATGAATACTGACACACAAAGACACTCAACAGCCCCAGGTGTGGATGGGATTAAATATAAAGTAGGACAGGAAGTGACAGATACAGTGAGGGTTAGTGTGGGCACTCATGTAAAGTAGGACAGGAAGTGACAGATACAGTGAGGGTTAGTGTGGGCACTCATCAGTGAGGGTTAGTGTGGGCACTCATCAGTGAGGGTTAGTGTGGACACTCATGTAAAGTAGGACAGGAAGTGACAGATACAGTGAGGGTTAGTGTGGGCACTCATCAGTGAGGGTTAGTGTGGGCACTCATCAGTGAGGGTTAGTGTGGGCACTCATCAGTGAGGGTTAGTGTGGGCACTCATGTTCAGTGTTTGCTGGCCTTTTACCTGCTATTATAACTTCTCATCTTTACTCATATCATACACAGGACAGGAGATGAGTACATGGTTCATGAGTAGGACAAGTTCAATGCCTTAAGCCACTAATACGCAGTGTGTTTTGGGCATAATATGGGAAAGTCATTATGAAAAGAAGGCACCAAACTGGGATGGCTATGTAGCATAATATGGGAAAACGAATATTATAGACTTAAAACTAAATGAGAATCAAAAAGAATAATGAACTGAATTGAATATAAATAAAATTACAATTATTACATGATTAGAAAAGGAAAAATGGCAACAGAATATATTAACTTTACAGCATAAGCCGAACAATACAATTTTGCATTCAATGTTTACATGACAGACGAGAGCAGTAGTACCCAGCTAGATATCATAGATGTTGTGCATTTCTGAGATCATCTTCCCACATTGTGTGCTTCAGAGTTGTCTAGGTTACAAATCCACAAGGGCCGTGACGAGGATTCGAACCTGCGTCCGAGAGCATCCCAGACGCTGCCTTAATCGACTGAGCTACGACATGTTAAAAGAGTTGTCTAAGTTACAAATCCACAAGGGCCGTGACGAGGATTCGAACCTGCGTCCGAGAGCATCCCAGACGCTGCCTTAATCGACTGAGCTACGACATGGTAAAAAGAGTTGTCTATGTTACAAATCCACAAGGGCCGTGACGAGGATTCGAACCTGCGTCCGAGAGCATCCCAGACGCTGCCTTAATCGACTGAGCTACGACATGGTAAAAGAGTTGTCTATGTCACCATTAATGTGTTTCAGGTCTGTAGCCAGCCAGCTGATTGCAGGGAAGAGCGTGGTGGCTGAGACTTACGATTGTGTCACCATCTACTTCAGTGATATAGTGGGCTTCACGGCACTCTCTGCACAATCCACACCACTACAGGTCAGTAGGTCCACCTCTCGTCCATATCTCTATGCTCAGCCAGTTTTCATAAAACAATGGCCAAATGCTCTTTAATTTTTCCCTGGAAACACAAACCGAAACTGTCTCTATTTCCCGCTTGTTACAACTTGTAATAAAGTTGTTACATCTTGGCTTAACGTGTTTAGGACGTATTAGAACGTTGTTACAACTTGCTATATTGGTTGTTATAACTGGTTAGGCGTTAAAACTTGTTCGAACGTTGTACCAACGTCGTAGTTTCGGTGTGTGTTTGGTGGTATAATGTCCGTGCAAGAATGATCTTTTCTATAATTGTCTTATATAGAATATTTTATACCTCAATTCCTCCATGATTTTCCAGGTGGTTGATCTACTAAACGACTTGTACACGCGATTTGATGCCATTATTGAAAATTTTGATGTATATAAGGTAAGTGAATTCTCAACATCATATTAATAGAGAATTTTGATTAAGTCAAAACGTGAAGCCAAAGAAGGAAAATTAATTTTGATGTAAATTTATAATCCATGTGAAACAGATAAGAAGATAAATGTTAATGAATACTGCAATGATGCTAAGACTTGTGAATAGTACATGCTGGACACTGGCTGGAAGCATGTATCATGTATAGCACATGCTGGACACTGGCTAGAAGCATGTATCATGTATAGCACATGCTGGACACTGGCTAGAAGCATGTATCATGTATAGTACATGCTGGACACTGGCTGGAAGCATGTATCATGTATAGTACATGCTGGACACTGGCTAGAAGCATGTATCATGTATAGCACATGCTGGACACTGGCTGGAAGGATGTATCATGTATAGTACATGCTGGACACTGGCTGGAAGCATGTATCATGTATAGCACATGCTGGACACTGGCTGGAAGCATGTATCATGTATAGTACATGCTGGACACTGGCTGGAAGCATGTATCATGTATAGTACATGCTGGACACTGGCTAGAAGCATGTATCATGTATAGTACATGCTGGACACTGGCTGGAAGCATGTATCATGTATAGTACATGCTGGACACTGGCTGGAAGCATGTATCATGTATAGTACATGCTGGACACTGGCTAGAAGCATGTATCATGTATAGTACATGCTGGACACTGGCTGGAAGCATGTATCATGTATAGTACATGCTGGACACTGGCTGGAAGCATGTATCATGTATAATATATGCTGGACACTGGCTGGAAGCATGTATCATGTATAGTACATGCTGGACACTGGCTGGAAGCATGTATCATGTATAGTACATGCTGGACACTGGCTGGAAGCATGTATCATGTATAGTACATGCTGGACACTGGCCAGAAGCATGTATCATGTATAGTACATGCTGGACACTGGCTGGAAGCATGTATCATGTATAGTACATGCTGGACACTGGCTGGAAGCATGTATCATGTATAGTACATGCTGGACACTGGCTGGAAGCATGTATCATGTATAGTACATGCTGGACACTGGCTGGAAGCATGTATCATGTATAGTACATGCTGGACACTGGCCAGAAGCATGTATCATGTATAGTACATGCTGGACACTGGCTGGAAGCATGTATCATGTATAGTACATGCTGGACACTGGCCAGAAGCATGTATCATGTATAGTACATGCTGGACACTGGCTGGAAGCATGTATCATGTATAGTACATGCTGGACACTGGCTGGAAGCATGTATCATGTATAGTACATGCTGGACACTGGCTGGAAGCATGTATCATGTATAGTACATGCTGGACACTGGCTGGAAGCATGTATCATGTATAGTACATGCTGGACACTGGCTAGAAGCATGTATCACGTATATCATGTATCATGCTGGAGATTGGCCAGAAGTATGTATTATGTATAATACGTACTGGACACAGGCTTCAAGCATGTATCATGTATAGTTCATGCTGGACACTGGCCAGAAGGATGTATCATGTATAGTACATGCTGGACACTGGCTGGAAGCATGTATCATGTATAGTACATGCTGGACACTGGCTGGAAGCATGTATCATGTATAGTACATGCTGGACACTGGCCAGAAGCATGTATCATGTATAGTACATGCTGGACACTGGCTGGAAGCATGTATCATGTATAGTACATGCTGGACACTGGCTGGAAGCATGTATCATGTATAGTACATGCTGGACACTGGCTGGAAGCATGTATCATGTATAGTACATGCTGGACACTGGCTGGAAGCATGTATCATGTATAGTACATGCTGGACACTGGCTGGAAGCATGTATCATGTATAGTTCATGCTGGAGACTGGCCAGAAGCATGTATCATGTATAGTACATGCTGGACACTGGCTGGAAGCATGTATCATGTATAGTACATGCTGGACACTGGCTGGAAGCATGTATCATGTATAGTACATGCTGGACACTGGCTAGAAGCATGTATCATGTATAATACATACTGGACACTGGCTAGAAGCATGTATCATGTATAATACATACTGGACACTGGCTAGAAGCATGTATCATGTATAATACATACTGGACACTGGCTTCAAGCATGTATCATGTATGATACATGCTGGTAACAGGTATACATCATGTATCAGCAACAATACAATATACAATAACACAAGTACTGTACACTAAAGCATAAGTGTACAAATAGTGTACTTCTAGTATATCTATACTTCAAAAATCATTTGAGAAATTTTGTTATCACATCCTCCATATGAAACACAAATTATATATATCTTGATTTTCTTTAAATAAAAATGTTTAGGATGGATTAATAGGTATTTCTCAAGGGAAGGGAAATCACAATAGTCTGATGCATCACGAACACATCCACAAGGGCCGTGACGAGGGTTTGAACAAGGGCAGTAGACCTTTCGGTTGCAATTCTTTTAACCATGTCGTAGGGCAGTTGATTAAGGCAGCGTCTGGGATGCTCTCGGGCGTAGGTTCGAACCCTCGTCACGGCCCTTGTGGACTTGTTCGTAGGGAAGCAAGTAGCAAGGCTGCAAAAATCACTTCATATGAAACATTTGATCTTCTGCATTCAAAAATTAACTCTTCAAAAGTTCATTTTAGAATTTGGCCTGATACTAAATGGTGTATTTCTGGAGCTTGTGGGGTAGAGTACTGTCTTCATTCTTGTACAGTTCTTCTTTGTTAAAATACATTAATTACCATATAATACATTAAAGGGCAATGTTAAGAAGAAATGTTTATTAGTTAACATCATTGTTAATTAACTTCATGTAACCAATTTTCCTCATCTTCTCTCATGTGCCGTGTCAACCAGTCTTTTGCTCTTATTGAGAACATGTATCAACAATTATCACACCTCTACTCTTACTTAATAATGCTTTTTCTAAATTTCATAAAATGTTCTATGTTGTTTTTCTAAATAACGTCTACAATCTCAAAATGGGTAAATATGTGCCGTTAAAACACCTGTTCTTGTTTACAAATGTTTTTTATCTCTGCCAATTATTTTCAAATGTTTCTACACTCTCATTTAATTTTAAGAATTATTCTGTTAGATTTGGAGAAAATTAATGCCTATTTTTTTTGCAAATGCTTAAATCTGTACTGTATATCACTTGCTAAATTACTTAAACAATGTATATATTGGCATCTTATTTAGTATTGTCTACCTCATCAAGTCTTAAAATGAGTTTGGTTGTTTAAAGTTAGGCCCAAAAAACTTTCAATTTTAGTGGCCTTATTAAGTATACATACACTGTATAAATTATTTAACCATTGTACACATACTCTCAACATAACTACTATACTGTACTTTAGAAAACCATCCAATTTCCAAGTTTTCCCTATTCCATAAATACTGGTGCCTTCATCACCAGTTGTAGCCCCCATCACCAGGTGTATGTAGCCCCTCATCACTAGGTGTAGCCCCCATCACCAGGTGTAGCCCCCATCACCAGGTGTAGCCTTCATCACCAGGTGTAGCCCCCATCACCAGGTGTAGCCTTCATCACCAGGTGTAGCCCCCATCACCAGGTGTAGCCTTCATCACCAGGTGTAGCCCCCATCACCAGGTGTAGCCCCCATCACCAGGTGTAGCCCCCATCACCAGGTGTAGCCTTCATCACCAGGTGTAGCCCCCATCACCAGGTGTATGTAGCCCCTCATCACTAGGTGTAGCCAGGTGTCATCACCAGGTGTAGCCCCTCATCACTAGGTGTAGCCCCTCATCACTAGGTGTAGCCCCCTCATCACTAGGTGTAGCCCCTCATCACTAGGTGTAGCCCCTCATCACTAGGTGTATGTAGCCCCTCATCACTAGGTGTAGCCCCTCATCACTAGGTGTAGTAGCCCTCATCACTAGGTGTAGCCCCTCATCACTAGGTGTAGCCCTCATCACTAGGTGTAGCCCCTCATCACTAGGTGTAGCCCTCATCACTCACTAGGTGTAGCCCTCATCACCAGGTGTATGTAGTCCCTCATCACCAGTGTGTAGTCCCTCATCACTAGGTGTAGCCCCTCATCACTAGGTGTAGCCCTCATCCCTCATCACTAGGTGTAGCCCTCATCACCAGGTGTAGCCCTCATCACCAGGTGTATGTAGTCCCTCATCACTAGGTGTAGCCCTCATCATCACTAGGTGTATCACCAGGTGTATGTAGTCCCTCATCACTAGGTGTAGCCCTCATCACTAGGTGTAGCCCTCATCACCAGGTGTATGTAGCCCTCATCACTAGGTGTAGCCCCTCATCACTAGGTGTAGCCCTCATCACAGGTGTAGCCCTCATCACTAGGTGTAGCCCCATCACTCACTAGGTGTAGCCCTCATCACCAGGTGTATGTAGTCCCTCATCACCAGGTGTATGTAGTCCCTCATCACTAGGTGTAGCCCTCATCACTAGGTGTAGTCCCTCATCACTAGGTGTAGCCCCTCATCACCCTCATCATCACTAGGTGTAGTCATCCCTCATCACTAGGTGTAGTCCCTCATCACCAGGTGTATGTAGTCCCTCATCACTAGGTGTAGCCCTCATCACCAGGCACATCACTAGTAGCCCTCATCACTAGGTGTAGCCCCTCATCACTATCACATCACTAGGTGTAGCCCTCATCACCAGGCACTGTAGTCCCTCATCACCAGGTGTAGTCCCTCATCACCAGGTGTATGTAGGTAGGTGTAGCCCTCATCACTAGGTGTAGTCCCTCATCACTAGGTGTAGCCCCTCATCACTAGGTGTAGCCCTCATCACTAGGTGTAGCCCTCATCACTAGGTGTAGCCCTCATCACTAGGTGTAGCCCTCATCACTAGGTGTAGCCCTCATCACTAGTGTGTAGCCCTCATCACTAGGTGTATGTAGTCCCTCATCACCAGGTGTATGTAGTCCCTCATCACTAGGTGTAGCCCTCATCACTAGGTGTAGTCCCTCATCACTAGGTGTAGCCCCTCATCACTAGGTGTAGCCCTCATCACCAGGCACTCACTAGGTGTAGCCCTCATCACCAGGTGTATGTAGTCCCTCATCACCAGGTGTATGTATTCCCTCATCACTAGGTGTAGCCCTCATCACTAGGTATAGTCCCTCATCACTAGGTGTAGCCCCTCATCACTAGGTGTAGCCCTCATCACTAGGTGTAGCCCCTCATCACTAGGTGTAGCCCCCATCACTAGGTGTAGCCCCCTCACCAGGCACTCACAGCCTTCATCACCAGGTATGTAGCCCCCATCACATCATCACTAGGTGTAGTCCCTCATCACTAGGTGTAGCCCCTCATCACTAGGTGTAGCCCCTCATCACTAGGTGTAGCCCCTCATCACATCACCAGGTGTATGTAGCCCCTCATCACTAGGTGTAGCCCCTCATCACTAGGTGTAGCCCTCATCACTAGGTGTAGCCCCTCATCACTAGGTGTAGCCCTCATCACTAGGTGTAGCCCTCATCACCAGGCACTCACTAGGTGTAGCCTTCATCACTAGGTGTATGTAGTCCCTCATCACCAGGTGTATGTAGTCCCTCATCACTAGGTGTAGCCCCTCATCACTAGGTGTAGCCCCCATCACCAGGTGTATGTAGCCCCTCATCACTAGGTGTAGCCCCTCATCACTAAGTGTAGTCCCTCATCACTAGGTGTAGCCCCTCATCACTAGGTGTAGCCCCTCATCACTAGGTGTAGCCCCTCATCACTAGGTGTAGCCCCTCATCACTAGGTGTAGCCCCTCATCACTAGGTGTAGCCCCTCATCACTAGGTGTAGCCCCCATCACCAGGCACTCACTAGGTGTAGCCCTCATCACCAGGTGTATGTAGCCCCTCATCACTAGGTGTAGCCCCTCATCACTAGGTGTAGCCCCTCATCACTAGGTGTAGCCCCTCATCACTAGGTGTAGCCCCTCATCACCAAGCACTCACTAGGTGTAGCCCTCATCACCAGGTGTAGCCCCTCATCACTAGGTGTAGCCCCTCATCACTAGGTGTAGCCCCCATCACCAGGCACTCACCAGGTGTAGCCCTCATCACCAGGTGTATGTAGCCCCTCATCACCAGGTGTATGTAGCCCCTCATCACCAGGTGTATGTAGCCCCTCATCACTAGGTGTAGCCCCTCATCACTAGGTGTAGCCCTCATCACTAGGTGTAGCCCCTCATCACTAGGTGTAGCCCTCATCACTAGGTGTAGCCCCTCATCACATCACTAGGTGTAGCCCTCATCACTAGGTGTAGTAGCCCTCATCACTAGGTGTATGTAGCCCTCATCACTAGGTGTAGCCCTCATCACCAGGCACTCACTAGGTGTAGCCTTCATCACCAGGTGTATGTAGCCCTCATCACTAGGTGTAGCCCCTCATCACTAGGTGTAGCCCTCATCACCAGGCACTCACTAGGTGTAGCCCTCATCACCAGGTGTATGTAGCCCTCATCACCAGGTGTATGTAGTCCCTCATCACTAGGTGTATCCCCTCATCACTAGGTGTAGCCCTCATCACCAGGCACTCACTAGGTGTAGCCCTCATCACTAGGTGTATGTAGCCCTCATCACTAGGTGTAGCCCTCATCACCAGGCACTCACTAGGTGTAGCCTTCATCACCAGGTGTATGTAGCCCTCATCACTAGGTGTAGCCCCTCATCACTAGGTGTAGCCCTCATCACCAGGCACTCACTAGGTGTAGCCCTCATCACCAGGTGTATGTAGCCCTCATCACCAGGTGTATGTAGTCCCTCATCACTAGGTGTATCCCCTCATCACTAGGTGTTGCCCTCATCACCAGGCACTCACTAGGTGTAGCCCTCATCACCAGGTGTATGTAGCCCTCATCACCAGGTGTATGTAGTCCCTCATCACTAGGTGTAGCCCCTCATCACTAGGTGTAGCCCTCATCACTAGGTGTAGCCCTCATCACCAGGTGTATGTAGCCCTCATCACTAGGTGTATGTAGCCCTCATCACTAGGTGTAGCCCCTCATCACTAGGTGTAGCCCTCATCACTAGGTGTAGCCCTCATCACCAGGTGTAGCCCCCATCACCAGGTGTAGCCCTCATCACCAGGTGTAGCCCTCATCACTAGGTGTATGTAGCCCTCATCACTAGGTGTAGCCCCTCATCACTAGGTGTAGCCCTCATCACTAGGTGTAGCCCCCATCACCAGGTGTAGCCCCCATCACCAGGCACTCACTAGGTGTAGCCCTCATCACCAGGTGTATGTAGTCCCTCATCACTAGGTGTAGCCCCTCATCACTAGGTGTAGCCCTCATCACTAGGTGTAGCCCTCATCACTAGGTGTAGCCCCCATCACCAGGTGTAGCCCCCATCACCAGGTGTAGCCCCCATCACCAGGCACTCACTAGGTGTAGCCCTCATCACTAGGTGTAGCCCCTCATCACTAGGTGTAGCCCCTCATCACTAGGTGTAGCCCTCATCACCAGGCACTCACTAGGTGTAGCCCTCATCACCAGGTGTATGTAGCCCTCATCACCAGGTGTATGTAGTCCCTCATCACTAGGTGTAGCCCCTCATCACTAGGTGTAGCCCTCATCACTAGGTGTAGCCCTCATCACCAGGTGTATGTAGCCCTCATCACTAGGTGTATGTAGCCCTCATCACTAGGTGTAGCCCCTCATCACTAGGTGTAGCCCTCATCACTAGGTGTAGCCCTCATCACTAGGTGTAGCCCTCATCACCAGGTGTAGCCCCCATCACCAGGTGTAGCCCTCATCACCAGGTGTAGCCCTCATCACTAGGTGTATGTAGCCCTCATCACTAGGTGTAGCCCCTCATCACTAGGTGTAGCCCTCATCACTAGGTGTAGCCCCCATCACCAGGTGTAGCCCCCATCACCAGGTGTAGCCCCCATCACCAGGCACTCACTAGGTGTAGCCCTCATCACCAGGTGTATGTAGTCCCTCATCACTAGGTGTAGCCCCTCATCACTAGGTGTAGCCCTCATCACTAGGTGTAGCCCTCATCACTAGGTGTAGCCCCCATCACCAGGTGTAGCCCCCATCACCAGGTGTAGCCCCCATCACCAGGCACTCACTAGGTGTAGCCCTCATCACTAGGTGTAGCCCCTCATCACTAGGTGTAGCCCCTCATCACTAGGTGTAGCCCTCATCACCAGGCACTCACTAGGTGTAGCCCTCATCACCAGGTGTATGTAGCCCTCATCACCAGGTGTATGTAGTCCCTCATCACCAGGTGTAGCCCCTCATCACTAGGTGTAGCCCTCATCACCAGGTGTATGTAGTCCCTCATCACTAGGTGTAGTCCCTCGTCACTAGGTGTAGCCCTCATCACTAGGTGTAGCCCTCATCACTAGGTGTAGCCCTCTCACCAGGTGTAGCCCCTCATCACTAGGTGTAGCCCTCATCACTAGGTGTAGCCCTCATCACTAGGTGTAGCCCCTCATCACTAGGTGTAGCCCCTCGTCACCAGGTGTAGCCCCTCATCACTAGGTGTAGCCCCCATCACTAGGTGTAGCCCTCATCACTAGGTGTAGCCCCTCGTCACCAGGTGTAGCCCCTCATCACTAGGTGTAGCCCTCATCACTAGGTGTAGCCCCTCATCACTAGGTGTAGCCCTCATCACTAGGTGTAGCCCCTCATCACTAGGTGTAGCCCCTCATCACTAGGTGTAGCCCTCATCACTAGGTGTAGCCCCTCGTCACCAGGTGTAGCCCCTCATCACTAGGTGTAGCCCCCATCACTAGGTGTAGCCCTCATCACTAGGTGTAGCCCCTCGTCACCAGGTGTAGCCCCTCATCACTAGGTGTAGCCCTCATCACTAGGTGTAGCCCCTCATCACTAGGTGTAGCCCTCATCACTAGGTGTAGCCCCTCATCACTAGGTGTAGCCCCTCATCACTAGGTGTAGCCCCCATCACCAGGCACTCACTAGGTGTAGCCTTCATCACCAGGTGTATGTAGCCCTCATCACCAGGTGTATGTAGCCCCTCATCACTAGGTGTAGCCCTCATCACCAGGCACTCACTAGGTGTAGCCCCTCATCACCAGGTGTAGCCCCCATCACCAGGCACTCACTAGGTGTAGCCCTCATCACTAGGTGTAGCCCCTCATCACTAGGTGTAGCCCCTCATCACAAGGTGTAGCCCCTCATCAGTAGGTGTAGCCCCTCATCACTAGGTGTAGCCCCTCATCATTAGGTGTAGCCCCTCATCACTAGGTGTAGCCCTCATCACCAAGCACTCACTAGGTGTAGCCCCTCATCACTAGGTGTAGCCCCTCATCACTAGGTGTAGCCCTCATCACCAAGCACTCACTAGGTGTAGCCCTCATCACTAGGTGTAGCCCTCATCACCAAGTACTCACTAGGTGTAGCCCTCATCACTAGGTGTAGCCCTCATCACCAAGCACTCACCAGGTGCACCCCACATCACTAAGTACTGACTAGTGTGTCGTCACCAGGTGGAGACTATTGGTGATGCGTACATGGTGGTGTCAGGGCTGCCGATGAGGAACGGGAGCCAACACACGCGGGAGATCGCCAGCATGTCTCTAGCGCTCCTGAGGGAGGTGGAGACCTTCACCATCCGCCACCGCCCCACTGACAAGCTCAAGCTGAGGATCGGCATGCACACAGGGCCATGTGTGGCCGGGGTGGTTGGCCTCAAGATGCCTCGCTACTGTCTCTTCGGTGACACTGTTAATACAGCTTCGCGCATGGAGAGCAACGGCCAGCGTAAGATCAGACTTTATAACCAGTATCCTTATCACTTCCCTAACCTGTCAAGTCTAAATTTATTCTTCTATTCTCCTAGACTAAAGTACTTGACTACTATATTGGTTTCATTTTTCGTTATTGTTTAATTAGCTTGCAATTGATATTGAAAATCGATATTAGTTGACGCAATATATGGTACAGAACTACATTTGATCTAGACTTTTAGACATGTAAAATATTTAACAAGAAGAGAGCTCAACTTTGACATTTACTATCCCAGTGTTCAGTCTTGTATCCCTTGATAAACTCCTCGGTCAGTTTGATGTACTCGACATCCACTACACTTTCCTCTCTCAGCTCTTGTATTTCCCTGATGATTTCCAAGAATTTTATAATATTATGACACAAGTGCTAAATAGTCTTCCATTTTTTAAAACACATTGAAATTGACCTGGTAAAGCTTGTGTACAAAATGGGATACAAACCTGTACACAAACTACAAGCTTTCTGTTTCTAGTAACTGAATGTGTAAGTACTTATCAACAGAAGGCACCAAACTGGGAAGGTTAGGTTAGGTTAGGTTAGGTTAGGTTAGGCTAACCTAACCGGTAAGGCTGTGTAGCAGGAACAAATGTGCGGGATACTGTGAGGGCGCTAAATATCACCAAGGATGCCAACTGGATGTGTAATTAGACATTACTGACCTTGATCTTTATAACATTGACCTCAGATCCAGTCCCTATCTAACTTATTTTTGGTCCAGGTTTTTTCTGGAAAATGTTCCTAATAAAGCTAACCTTAATGAGTGGGAACCAGTTTTCTATTTACATCATGTGTAGTCTATGCATTTAGCGTGATATATATTTTATGATATTAACCTACTACAGTGTTGTTTATTATTTTATGACACATTAATTCTAATACAGTAATAATATATTTATTGTAGGATAAACCTACACTTTTGTATGTGTGAATTTTAAGTCAATATTTACATCAAGTCTTTCACACTCCTGAATGCTTTGTCAAAGTCTGATTATGTGGTAAAGACGAGTAAAGACGAGACTTACATCTTGATGACTTATTAATCATGAAGATGTACGTCTCGTCTTACCACAATCAGATCTCGACAAAGCACTCAGGAGTGTTAAAGACTTGGTGTAAATCTTGACTTAAAATTCACAAATACACAACATAGGATAAAAACACACACACTTTTGTCATTAAGAACACATTACCATAACTTAGCACATGTATTCATGGTTACTCACCTCTTTTCACAGCCTTGAAAATCCACGTTTCTCCAACTACACAAAAGGTGCTAGCAGAACACTATCCGTCATTCATACTCGAGTTACGAGGAGAAGTCGACATGAAGGTATTGTGGCCGTGTACTGTTTGCGTTTATCCACGTGTGATCAGCGATATATAATGAGCAGGCGATGAGTCACAATAACGTGGCTGAAGTAGTTTGACCAGACCACACACTAGAAGGTGAAGGGACGACGACGTTTCGGTCCGTCTTGGACCATTCTCAAGTCGATTGTCTAGAAAATGGTTCAGGATGGACCGAAACGTCGTCGTCCCTTCACCTTCTAGTGTGTATTCTGGTCAAAGATATATAATGATATACAGTATATCTTTACTAAGAGGAAAATATACAGAAATCTAATGAATGGTTTCTGTTAATTTAAGAAAAAATATTTTACAAAAAAATACTTTGAAACATTCAAGTAAAATTAACAAAACTGTATTTTAATTTTTACTCTGGGGGTGGGGGGGGGGGGGGGGTGGGGGGGGGGGGAGCAGCCTCAGCCTCCACTTGCCAATCATTCTTGGCTGGCAAGGTCTGCCATTTAGCTCGGAAACTAAATTCTTTTTCAAATTCTTAGGAAAATATGTAGCCGTGTGATGACTTTCCTTGTGTAATTGATGGAGAAACATACCAGAATAATTATGTTCACAGCAGTCATATCTAAGAAAATTTTAAACTACTGTACTGCAAAGTTGGTAATTAAAAAATGAAAAGGGCCATCATTAGTTAACTGAATATTTTCCCTCTCGATAATTGAATATTCTCTTGTACACAACTTCATACTTTTATAATAATGAAGCATGCTTCATGATTTTCATAATTTTTTACATTGACAGGGCAAAGGAAGAATGAATACATACTGGCTGCTGGGAAAACATGAGACAGGCCCGTAGAGCAATGCTCTCGGGCATATTCAGTCTCCAGAACTATTCTGACTACCAGGACCTCACCGTCTCTACCCTCGAGACCTTCCAGGACCTCACCGTCTCTACCCTCGAGACCTTCCAGGACCTCACCGTCTCTACCCTCGAGACCTTCCAGGACCTCACCGTCTCTACCCTCGAGACCTTCGTTGTTGTATGTTAAAGGACGTTGCCAAATCTCCAAACCATCCACTTTAGCAAACGCACTAACACATTCCCCCAGAATATGTAAATTAATAACTCAAATCTTGGTTTTTTTTCCCCCATTGTGTGTGGTTTGCGTGTCTTGCCTCAGATATAATGTTGCCACCAAACACTAAACTCTAGGAAACACCAGTATACCATGTTAGACACAATACCTCATACTTGTTGGATAGTAGCAGTTTTTTTATTAGCCCTAGTAAAGACATTCTCTGAGGCTTTGACGCTAGTCTACTAACTAGAATATAAATATTTTTGTCATGTATATACAATGCTGTATTTTGCACATAAAAGTAATGTATCTAATTTTATAATGAATGAACATTTAAGTTTTTCAAGACTCCCTTTCAAGAAAAACACAACTCATCAGCAGAAACGAGAAATGTTATAGTAATTCAAAGATAACTTGTTTTATCACCTAAACATTAACACTTATTAATGCTCTACACAAATATAATAAGAAATATTTGTGATTTTTCCAAAGCTCATTTGCAAATCATTTTTAACTTAAAAAATAACACTCAAGGTTGAGGCTTTAATAAACATTGTGGTAAATAAAAAAGCTAGAAAAAGTTAAGACCTAAAAACTTCTATAAAACTAGATGCAAGTGCAAAGGCACTGTTCAGAGGGTTGTCAACCGTCACAGGGCCAAGCGGCGGCCAGCCGTCACAGTGCCAGGCGGCGGCCAGCCGTCACAGTGCCAGGCGGCGGCCAGCCGTCACGGTGCCAGGCGGCGGCCAGCCGTCACGGTGCCAGGCGGCGGCCAGGGACATTGCTGGTAAAATACTAAAAGAAACTTAAGGACTTATGAGACCAAAATTGGAATAGGCAGCAGTTGTATGGTCCACATATCTTAATTAACACATCGATAAACTGGAAAAGGTGCAGTGGCATGCTATAAACTGGCTTCCAGACTGGAAAACAAGAGTTACGAGGAGAGGCTAGAGGCTAGTGGCATTAAATATGCCAAAGCTAGAAGATAGAAGAAAAAAAAGAGAGGTGATATTATCACCACTTACAAAATAATAACAGGAATTGACCGAATTGACAAAGAGTAATTCCTGAAAGCAGCAACTTCAAGAACAAGAGGTCACAGATTCAAGCAAAGGTAACAAAGGTGCCAAACAAATATGAGAAAGGAAGTGAGAAGGTGGATACAAACACCATCAGTAGTTTCAAATCGATATTTGACAAAGAGTATTGGGAAGACGGGATACACGAGTGTAGTTCTTATCCTGTAACTACTGTACACTTAGGTAATTACACATACACACCTCCCTCCCCCACCCTCCATCTTTTCCAACACACACACTCCCCATCACCCCCCCCCCTTCCCCCCTTCCACACCTTCCTTGTGACACTGACCATTACTGTAAAGGGTTATAAACCCATGGAACCACCTTCCTGCTAAAGCTGTAAATAACAAAACTCTGTTGAAATATAAATTTCAACTTGAAAAAATTATCAGGACGAATGGGGGGTGACCTTTGACAAGCCGCCAGCTTCCTGTCCTCATCAAGGCCACTAGTGTGTTGGTGACTAAGGTAAATGACCCCAACCATACTATGAGACTCCATAAAATTACCAATCACCAAGCAAAGTTGAGTGAGGCTAGCCACAAGCATTTGTCTTCCATCCTTTGACAGACAATCAGACATTCTCTTTTATGGTTAGACTAATAGGGGTACCTGGCTGTGCCCAGGTCTCCCTCCCACCCCCATCCCCTCTCTCCCAATCTCTTCCCTCTCATCTCTCACCCTATCTCCTATTTTCCCCATCTCCATCATTCTCCCCTCCACCCTCTTCCCCACTCTTTCACCTCTGCCTCCCCCTCTCTTACCCTCTTTCCCCTCTCCATGCATCTCCTCCCCTTCTTCTCCTTCCTTCTCTCCCTATCTCTGTCTTTCTCTCTGCCTGTCTTTGTATGTTGTCTGTCTTCACTTCTTGCCCTGGTCCACCCTGTCTCTCTCTCTGTTGTCAGTCTCATTCTGTCTTTTCGTTGATTATCTCTCTTCCATAACGTCTACCATTGGTGTGAGTGGCCCACTAGTGGCAGGAGTCTAACAGTGTGAAATATTCAACATAATGAGGTGGTAATTATCATCCAACATCTAAAAAAAAGCATTTCAAGTCATGGGAGAACCGTTTGTTTTATGCTACTTCAGTGGAACCTCGACTTACGAATGCCCCTACTTACGAATTTTTCGAGTTATGACCACAATTTCGTCAAATAATTTAACTCGATTTACGATATTTGCCTCGACTAGCGACTTTGTTGATGAACCACGCGGTCGACCGAGTGCGTGGTTCCTGGTGGCACGGGCCATTCCGCCCGAGTTTACCTGAGCCGCCCGCTTTAGTGACGATCGCTTTTGTAAAGAATTTCATTGATTTTGTGCTTTTTTTGTTTTTGAACATAAAAGTTCTATTATATATAAAATAAACAACATATAAAAAACATAAAAAAGTCTTATATATCATGCCATGGATCCCAAGAAAGTCAGTGGTAAGGTTCAGCCTAAGAAAATACTGTAGTTGAGTAGAGGCAATAGAGGATGTCCCTCATTAAGAAAATGTGTGAAGTATAGGAAGAACTACAAAGTGTTGTTGAAAAAACACGCCCAAATAAAGCTGTAGCAGGCCGTTGCATTGACCTTTTAATTGACACTGTGATGTCTCACTACAGACAAGTATTAAAATGTAGGGAAAAACAAGAGTCTCTACAGATTCTTAGTAAGACAAGCGAGCAGTGAGCCACAACCAGGTCCTAGTGGTACTCCTGCAAAATGTAGGAGATAGAGTACCCCTAGATAGAGTAGATAGAGAGTAGAGAGAGGAGATAGAGTAGAGATAGATAGGAGATAGAGTAGAGTAGAGATAGAGTAGATAGTTGAAGATAAAATACCCCAGAGAGGTGTTCACTGCCTCATGTTATAATGGAAGGGAACTCCCCTTCCATACACAAACACCTCCCCCCCCCCCTCCTCACCGTCTTCCATACGCCAACAAGAGTCCTCAATAAAGTTAAGATATACATACTGTACTGTAGCTAGTACAAACAAAAAAAAGAGTGGTATTTGATAAAAATGTATTTTTAAGTTAATATTTTTGGGGTGTGGAATGGATTAATTAAATTTACATTATTTCTTATGAGAAAATTCGTTTAAAGTTACGACCCGTCTCTGTGAACATTAAATTTGTAAGTGGAGGTACCACTGTATGGACAAAGTATGATTAGTAGAAAATTTAATAATTTTCCAAAGATCAGTAATGGTGTATATTACTGTAAAAAAATTTTTTAAGGTATTTTGTTATGTGTGGGCAGGACGGCAGTGGCAAACCTTGTCATAGGGGGATCAGAATGTGACTGTGGCATGCTATTCCCTCTTGAATTCATGAGATCCCCCGACCAGCCTATGTCCGTCCCATATCACAGTTAGCGTAGTTCGGTGAGGCTACCCCGGAGCATCTGCCCTCCAATTTTGGACAAAGACATCAGCAGACATTCTCTCTCTCAGTAGCTGAGGTACCCGGTAGTGCCAGGGGTGTCTCTCCCTTACACTCTCCCTTACATTCTCCCTCCCCTCTTCCTGTTTTCTCTCCCTTTATCCCTCCCATTCTCTCGCAGTGGGCAAAACATGCTTGAGTAATGTTGAATGAATGTTATATGTCAATTCCCTCACTTGACACAGAATCAACGTCAAGTGTTGATTCATTGTCAATAGCAGCCATAAAGTCTGTTGGTGCACACACACTATGGACAATCAGACTCACATTTCAGTCTTCATAGGAGTCATTAGTTGTTGTAATAGGAGCCAATCCTACTTGAAAAGGGGCATAGGGATTGACCCTGACCACCCACCCCACGGGCCGAGCGGACAGCACGCTGGACTTGTGATCCTGTGGTCCCGGGTTCGATCTCGGGCACCGGCGAGAAACAACGGGCAGTTTCTTTCACCCTATGCCCCTGTTACCTAGCAGCAAATAGGTACCTGGGTGTTAGTCAGCTGTCACGGGTTGCTTCCTGGGGGTGGAGGAGACCTGGTCGAGGACCGGGCCGCGGGGACACTAAAGCCCCGAAATCATCTCAAGATAACCCTGTGACACTCTTCAGTCACAATTACCACGGAACGTTGCGCAAGACAAACACCAACTGTTTGGCCTCCAACCTCAAACACACTTTTATATAGTGTGTGATTATAAGTACTGTACTGTACTTACTTTACTGCGGAATATTGGATTTGTTCACTAAACATGTCAATGTCTTGAATAAGCACTTGCAGCTTTTACCAAGACTTAATAAATAGCTCAGTTAATACTGTCATTCACCACAGTCGTCACAGTGACCACACTCTCAGTCGTCACAGTGACCACACTCTCAAACCATTCACCACAGTCGTCACAGTGACCACACTCTCAAACCATTCACCACAGTCGTCACAGTGACCACACTCTCAAACCATTCACCACAGTCGTCACAGTGACCACACTCTCAAACCATTCACCACAGTCGTCACAGTGACCACACTCTCAGTCGTCACAGTGACCACACTCTCAAACCATTCACCACAGTCGTCACAGTGACCACACTCTCAAACCATTCACCACAGTCGTCACAGTGACCACACTCTCAAACCATTCACCACAGTCGTCACAGTGACCACACTCTCAAACCATTCACCACAGTCGTCACAGTGACCACACTCTCAAACCATTCACCACAGTCGTCACAGTGACCACACTCTCAAACCATTCACCACAGTCGTCACAGTGACCACACTCTCAAACCATTCACCACAGTCGTCACAGTGACCACACTCTCAAACCATTCACCACAGTCGTCACAGTGACCACACTCTCAAACCATTCACCACAGTCGTCACAGTGACCACACTCTCAAACCATTCACCACAGTCGTCACAGTGACCACACTCTCAAACCATTCACCACAGTCGTCACAGTGACCACACTCTCAAACCATTCACCACAGTCGTCACAGTGACCACACTCTCAAACCATTCACCACAGTCGTCACAGTGACCACACTCTCAAACCATTCACCACAGTCGTCACAGTGACCACACTCTCAAACCATTCACCACAGTCGTCACAGTGACCACACTCTCAAACCATTCACCACAGTCGTCACAGTGACCACACTCTCAAACCATTCACCACAGTCGTCACAGTGACCACACTCTCAAACCATTCACCACAGTCGTCACAGTGACCACACTCTCAAACCATTCACCACAGTCGTCACAGTGACCACACTCTCAAACCATTCACCACAGTCGTCACAGTGACCACACTCTCAAACCATTCACCACAGTCGTCACAGTGACCACACTCTCAAACCATTCACCACAGTCGTCACAGTGACCACACTCTCAAACCATTCACCACAGTCGTCACAGTGACCACACTCTCAAACCATTCACCACAGTCGTCACAGTGACCACACTCTCAAACCATTCACCACAGTCGTCACAGTGACCACACTCTCAAACCATTCACCACAGTCGTCACAGTGACCACACTCTCAAACCATTCACCACAGTCGTCACAGTGACCACACTCTCAAACCATTCACCACAGTCGTCACAGTGACCACACTCACAGTCGTCACAGTGACCACACTCTCAGTCGTCACAGTGACCACACTCTCAGTCGTCACAGTGACCACACTCTCAGTCGTCACAGTGACCACACTCACAGTCGTCACAGTGACCACACTCTCAAACCATTCACCACAGTCGTCACAGTGACCACACTCTCAAACCATTCACCACAGTCGTCACAGTGACCACACTCTCAAACCATTCACCACAGTCGTCACAGTGACCACACTCTCAAACCATTCACCACAGTCGTCACAGTGACCACACTCTCAAACCATTCACCACAGTCGTCACAGTGACCACACTCTCAAACCATTCATCACAGTCGTCACAGTGACCACACTCTCAAACCATTCATCACAGTCGTCACAGTGACCACACTCTCAAACCATTCATCACAGTCGTCACAGTGACCACACTCTCAAACCATTCACCACAGTCGTCACAGTGACCACACTCTCAAACCATTCATCACAGTCGTCACAGTGACCACACTCTCAAACCATTCACCACAGTCGTCACAGTGACCACACTCTCAAACCATTCACCACAGTCGTCACAGTGACCACACTCTCAAACCATTCACCACAGTCGTCACAGTGACCACACTCACAGTCGTCACAGTGACCACACTCTCAAACCATTCATCACAGTCGTCACAGTGACCACACTCTCAAACCATTCATCACAGTCGTCACAGTGACCACACTCTCAAACCATTCATCACAGTCGTCACAGTGACCACACTCTCAAACCATTCACCACAGTCGTCACAGTGACCACACTCTCAAACCATTCATCACAGTCGTCACAGTGACCACACTCTCAAACCATTCACCACAGTCGTCACAGTGACCGTCACAGTGACCACACTCACAAACCATTCTGCTATAATAACATACCAGCGGTGTTCCTTTATCATCACCACCAGATAGTCCTACGGTGTTCCTTTATCATCACCACCAGATAGTCCTACGGTGTTCCTTTATCATCACCACCAGATAGTCCTACTGTGTTCCTTTATCATCACCACCAGATAGTCCTACTGTGTTCCTTTATCATCACCACCAGATAGTCCTACTGTGTTCCTTTATCATCACCACCAGATAGTCCTACTGTGTTCCTTTATCATCACCACCAGATAGTCCTACGGTGTTCCTTTATCATCACCACCAGATAGTCCTACGGTGTTCCTTTATCATCACCACCAGATAGTCCTAAGGTGTTCCTTTATCAGTTTGCTGAAATTGATGCAGTACAATTTCAGACTTACATCCTTCCAGTATTCCAGCGAGCTACTGAATATTTCCTACAACGGTTGCAAGCTCAACAAGCCACAGTGTAGGACTGAGAACAGGAGATGCTTTTCCACCCACAGGGTTATAAACTCATGGAACCGCCTACCTGCCACAGCCGTAAATGCCAAAATTCCATTAACCTTTGAAGTACAACTGGAAAAGATCATCAAGGCAAATGGGAGGACCTTTGACAAGCCACAGGCTTCCTGTCCTCGAGGCCACTAGTGTTCGTGGCTCTCGGGTAACACCTGTAGTGTCCTGTACCTGCTGATGGTTCTGAGGATAAATGTCCCCGCAGCCCAGACTCCGACCGAGTCATAGTGAAAAATTAACCTTTAAGGTTTCCAAGTTCAAAGCTTTGCCTAGTCTTTAAAACACAAATTACTGAAAGCGCCTACCTGCGGTTTAACCATTAATTCAGAAAATGTTGTGAAACTTGCTGCAGTGAGCCACACGCTACAACTTCTCTATATTGTACAATTTTTCAGTTGATTTGCAGACGATGAGTCACAATAACATGGCTGAAAAATGTTGACCAGACAACACACTAGAAAGTGAAGGGACGAAGACGTTTCGGTCCGTCCTGGACCGTTATCAAGCTGATTGTGTGACTGACGACTTGAGAATGATCCAGGACGGACCGAAACGTCGTCGTCCCTTCACTTTCTAGTGTGTGGTCTAGTCAACTTTCAGTTGATTTCATAATGTCACTAAGATTATTCCAATTACTGTATACAGTATGGGCATTTCTCTTCAGTAATATGCTTGAAAATTTCAATTAAGTCTTATATACAGCATCTACAGTACTATGTTACAATAATCCTCACACTGAATGCTTTTTAGCATTTTGCTGTTACAAACACACATTAGTTATTCTTGTATCCCAAGACTACAATCAGTAAGGTATCATCTAACACCCCAAGACCACAATCTGTATATTATCAAACATCCAAGGGCCACACAATCAGTATGTTATCATCTAACATCCCAGGACCACAATCAGTAAAGTACCATGATACAACCCAGAAACACAATCAGTATCGTATTATCTAACATTCCAAGACCACAATCAGTAAGGTATCATACACAATCCAGGACCACAATCAGTAAGGTATCATACACAACCCAGGACCACAATCAGTAAGGTATCATACACAATCCAGGACCACAATCAGTAAGGTATCATACACAATCCAGGACCACAATCAGTAAGGTATCATACACAATCCAGGACCACAATCAGTAAGGTATCATACACAATCCAGGACCACAATCAGTAAGGTATCATACACAATCCAGGACCACAATCAGTAAGGTATCATGGCATAATCCAGGACCACAATCAGTAAGGTACCATAAAACATACCAGGACCACAAACAGTTTAGCAACATCTGGCACCCCAGTGCCTCAATCATTATGGCAACATCAAACAGCCCAGAGCCACAAACCAGAAAGGTAACATCACCACCACAAATTAAGAGCCACAAACCAGAAAGGTAACATCACCACCACAAATTAAGAGCCACAAACCAGAAAGGTAACATCACCACCACAAATTAAGAGCCACAAACCAGAAAGGTAACATCACCACCACAAATTAAGAGCCACAAACCAGAAAGGTAACATCACCACCACAAATTAAGAGCCACAAACCAGAAAGGTAACATCACCACCACAAATTAAATATCCTCAGCAAGGTTTTCTCACTAATATGTCCACAGACAACCAAGAAATATTCTAATTAGGAATAACGAACAACAATTTTATAAAATTACACGAGAGTCTGCCTCTCCAGGGAGTCGCCAAGACCAAGACCTACGGTCTCTTAAGACTATTATAACATTTTCTCACCAAAAGACATAATTTTAAGGCAGCATCACTTTATAAGATACAATAGGTAAATATGTTTATATAAGTGGAATACATTTTATGATAAACAAGGCATTTTAAAAATGTTTCCCCCTGCTTCAAAAATATTATTATGTAAATGTACTGTTTTAAATTTGTTACAATAATTATACTTAGAAAACTGTATAATATGTGTATACAAGTTATTATAAATGTTGATAATGGAGATACATATAGGGCTAAACATTTGTTAAGTGTTTAAAATCTGGAGAGAGTTTTGTTTGAGTTTTTGCTTTATTTCAATGAATGTATTACAGTTACCCTGAGATATATCTTTAAAATGTTTAATGTTTGTCTTTCAAGCCATATTGTATGCTCACACAAATGTCATACTGATATTACAAAGCCGTTTATGTATATGTATTTTTTATATGATTAGCAAGAAGAGAAAATTCTTTCCCCATTGTTTCCCCTAACTTAGGTCCTCATACATCAGTACTCACAAGCTGCTGTTAATATTTTATGTCATTAACTTCTCTCAAGTTATAACTTGCAGCATTTGGAGTGATGAAGTTAGAATAATATTGTCCTAATATTATGTTTGACTAGTGTTGATAGCAATGTTCAGTGTTTAAGTCGGACCAGTATTGATAGCAATGTTCCAATGTTTACATTGGACCAGTATTAATACCATTGTTCCAACACTAGACCAATGTTAAGTCAACTGTATACCTGCTCAAAAGGGAACAATTGGATAATAATTAGTACAATCATTACATGATATCACACAACCCCATATGACCATAGATTTTATAACCAATCCCCACATGATAAATTATAATTTTGCTTCTCATATAATTTTGCTCAACTTTCAGCCTCCTTGTATAAAGGAGTGCAGGTATGGTGCACCATCTTGCCTAGTTAGCCGACCTGTGGTGTCTCGGATGCCAGACATCCTTGACAAGTGTCGACCAAACAGGCGTGGCATCATACAAACCTATTTATTATATCAATTTTTTTTTAGCATGATCAAACTGTTTACTATGGAGGAGGGCAGAATTCTTTTTCAAGTTTTTATTTATATTTTTTTCAGCATACTATATTCTATCACATAGCAAAATAGGCAAATGTATTAATGATTTCAAGAGTGAGATATACATTGGTTTATTATTGAAACAAATGTATTCTGTTAGTATGTTAAGAGCTGCAAGCCGAGACCTTTCCCTTCCCTAACTCATGGTAAGCCTTAACCCTCTAGTTTCCCTGCAATACGACCAGCCATTCATTTAACAACCAGGAACCCAATCACTGCTGGGTGAACAGAGGCATACAGTTAAGGATTGGCACCTAGTCAATCCTTACCAGCCAGGATACGAACCTAGGCCAAATCGCTCGCAAAGTGTCGGGTGAGTGTGCTACCACTGTGCCACGGGGATTGCAATTAACATCGCCTAAGCTCTGACCCGAACATTTGTCGGAGTTAACATTAAGCAGCATCTTTCAATCTTTCATACATATTAAGTCTGTTTAAATTGTCTTGTAGCAATTTTGAGTCTGAATTTATTTGTCCATTATTTTTAAGAAAACTTAAATTGATAATCAATATTTTGTATATTTTGCTTTTACAGCGTACACTTTTTATCCTGAATACTGTACATTATTTGTGTTATACTTTATTTAATATCTTAAGGGTTTAGTACATAATGTATCTATTAATATAACTAAAAGAAAACAATCTTCGCTGATACAGTCTAGAGGTGGCAGACCAAAGAACAGGTGCTGCCATATTCCCAGACACAACTCCCTTTTTTCATGCTGCTTGAAATTGATGAAATATAGTGACCTTGTCCCAAACCCTTGTTGCGACCTTGTTGTGCAAATATGGGTTGTAAACAAGGGGTTACAAAATGAAATATGGACCACTCTTGATTTGTCAACGTGTGACCTCTGGAGAATTAAATATATTTGCGTGGCAAGCCATGCTACTTCCTCCCAGTGTGACTCACCCCATCATTCAACACGTCACTTTCTACTCCTCAAAATTCCATATATCACTGGTATTTTATGGGTTTGGGACGAGCAGTTTTGGATAAGCAGCTTGTACGAATTTAAAAAAAAACAAAAAATCAATAAAGCTGTATTATCATCAAATGGTAAATATTGTCATGTAAATCTTTTTTGGGGAGCTTTCAAAGATGTTATTGGTAATTTAGTGAAGCTTGATGCCAAAGAACCCAAGTGAGGTATTTCAAGATTCTGCCGATAGTTGAAACTATAATAGTAACTTCTTATTATCTAAAACTTTTCATGTATTCTTGGTGATTTTTAAATATTTAGGCTTAATAAGAAAATATACAATTATTTTGAGGATTATAGGATTTTATTATAGGATTATATTTTGAGGATATTTAATTTTAGATTAAATTTATATATTGTGCGAGTCTTAGGGACTTCAGCATTGACTTGAGCTTTGTAAGCTACAGTGTTTTATGAGGACCTAAGTTATAAGACTTCAGCATTGAGTTGAGCTTTGTAAGCTACAGTGTTTTATGAGGACCTAAGTTATAAGGAGGAGATTTACTTAGCCAAAAGATACAAAGATTTCATATATTCTTTTTCTCTTAAATCACATGTTCACAAATTCATTAAACAAAAATGTATTATTCAGTAATCATGTAATATATATAAAAATATATCCATGTATAGCCTACACAAAACTTATTTAAACTATGAATAATATTGTACAAATTTGTAGTCCTCTAGAATGATTTTAAGTTCTTAAATTCACAATTGTGTTCCCATTTACAGTACCGATTAATGTTGGGTGTTTCAGAGTTTTACACTCGCTTCACTCTGGATGTTTTTAAGGCAGAAATTAGCCATTGTCTCATTTTGTAAATAAGAGACTTAATATGTGAGGCAAATTGCCACATTTTTAATTACACAGTTCTATTTTAGTAGTGGTCCTGAAGCTGTCATTGTTATTCGAGGCTCAAGTTGAGAGTAATATTTATAGCACCTCCGAGCAACTACCGTTGATGCTCCATCACCAGATTGATTCAATACTGTATAATTGCCAGTTCTCAATAACTTATTTAAATCACAAATCTCACCTGGTCCTTTCCACCTCTCCCAACCCATCACCACCTCTCCCTACCCATCACCACCCCTCCCTACCCATCACCACCCCTCCCTACCCATCACAACCTCTCCCAACCCATCACCACCTCTCCCTACCCATCACCACCCCTCCCTACCCATCACAACCTCTCCCAACCCATCACCACCTCTCCCTACCCATCACCACCCCTCCCTACCCATCACAACCTCTCCCAACCCATCACCACCTCTCCCTACCCACCACCACCCCTCCCTACCCATCACCACCTCTCCCTTCCCATCACCACCTCTTCCAACCCACCACCACCCCTCCCTACCCATCACCACCTCTCCCTACCCATCACCACCTCTCCCTACCCACCACCACCCCTCCCTACCCATCACCACCTCTCCCTACCCATCACCACCCCTCCCTACCCATCACAACCTCTCCCAACCCATCACCACCTCTCCCTACCCACCACCACCCCTCCCTACCCATCACCACCTCTCCCTACCCATCACCACCTCTTCCAACCCACCACCACCCCTCCCTACCCATCACCACCTCTCCCTACCCATCACCACCTCTCCCTACCCACCACCACCCCTCCCTACCCATCACCACCTCTCCCTACCCATCACCACCTCTTCCAACCCACCACCACCCCTCCCTACCCATCACAACCTCTCCCTACCCATCACCACCTCTCCCTACCCATCACCACCTCTCCCTGCCCATCACCACCTCTTCCAACCCACCACCACCCCTCCCTACCCATCACAACCTCTCCCTACCCATCACCACCTCTCCCTACCCATCACCACCTCTCCCTACCCATCACAACCTCTCCCTACCCGTCACCACCTCCCCCTACCCATCACAACCTCTCCCTACCCATCACAACCTCTCCCTACCCATCACCACCTCTCCCTACCCATCACAACCCCTCCCTACCCATCACCACCCCTCCCTACCCATCACCACCTCTTCCTGCCCATCACAACCTCTCCCTACCCATCACCACCCCTCCCTACCCATCACCACCTCTCCCTGCCCATCACAACCTCTCCCTACCCATCACAACCTCTCCCTACCCATCACAACCTCTCCCTACCCATCACCACCTCTTCCTGCCCATCACAACCTCTTCCTACCCATCACCACCCCTCCCTACCCATCACCACCTCTCCCTACCCATCACCACCTCTTCCTGCCCATCACAACCTCTTCCTACCCATCACCACCTCTTCCTACCCATCACAACCTCTTCCTACCCATCACCACCACTTCTTGCCCATCACAACCTCTTCCTGCCCATCACAACCTCTTCCTACCCATCACAACCTCTTCCTACCCATCACAACCTCTTCCTACCCATCACAACCTCTTCCTACCCATCACCTCTTCCTACCCATCACCACCTCTTCCTGCCCATCACAACCTCTTCCTACCCATCACAACCTCTTCCTACCCATCACCTCTTCCTACCCATCACAACCTCTTCCTACCCATCACAAACTCTTCCAACCCATCACAACCTCTCCCTACCCATCACCACCTCTTCCTGCCCATCACAACCTCTTCCTACCCATCACAACCTCTTCCTACCCATCACAACCTCTCTCTACCCATCACAACCTCTCCCTACCCATCACAACCTCTCCCTACCCATCACAACCTCTTCCTACCCGTCACCACCCCTCCCTACCCATCACCACCTCTCCCTACCCATCACAACCTCTTCCTACCCATCACAACCTCTCCCTACCCATCACAACCTCTCCCTACCCATCACCACCTCTCCCTACCCATCACCACCCCTCCCTACCCATCACAACCTCTCCCTACCCATCACCACCTCTTCCTGCCCATCACCACCTCTCCCTACCCATCGCAACCTCTCCGTACCCATCACAACCTCTCCCTACCCATCACAACCTCTCCCTACCCATCACAACCTCTCCCTACCCATCACAACCTCTCCCTACCCATTACAACCTCTTCCTACCCATCACCACCCCTCCCTACCCATCACCACCCCTCCCTACCCATCACCACCTCTTCCTACCCATCACCACCCCTCCCTACCCATCACCACCCCTCCCTACCCATCACCACCTCTTCCTACCCATCACCACCCCTCCCTACCCATCACCACCTCTTCCTACCCATCACCACCCCTCCCTACCCATCACCACCTCTTCCTACCCATCACCACCCCTCCCTACCCATCACAACCTCTCCCTACCCATCACCACCCCTCCCTACCCATCACCACCCCTCCCTACCCATCACCACCCCTCCCTACCCATCACAACCTCTCCCTACCCATCACCACCCCTCCCTACCCATCACCACCCCTCCCTACCCATCACCACCCCTCCCTACCCATCACAACCTCTCCCTACCCATCACCACCCCTCCCTACCCATCACCACCCCTCCCTACCCATCACAACCTCTCCCTACCCATCACCACCCCTCCCTACCCATCACCACCCCTCCCTACCCATCACCACCCCTCCCTGCCCATCACCACCCCTCCCTACCCATCACCACCCCTCCCTACCCATCACAACCTCTCCCTACCCATCACCACCCCTCCCTACCCAACACCACCCCTCCCTACCCATCACCACCCCTCCCTGCCCATCACCACCCCTCCCTACCCATCACCACCTCTCCCTACCCATCACCACCCCTCCCTACCCATCACCACCCCTCCCTACCCATCACCACCCCTCCCTACCCATCACCACCCCTCCCTACCCATCACCACCCCTCCCTACCCATCACCACCCCTCCCTGCCCATCACCACCCCTCCCTACCCATCACCACCCCTCCCTACCCATCACCACCCCTCCCTGCCCATCACCACCCCTCCCTACCCATCACCACCTCTCCCTACCCATCACCACCCCTCCCTACCCATCACCACCTCTCCCTACCCATCACCACCCCTCCCTACCCATCACCACCTCTCCCTACCCATCACCACCCCTCCCTACCCATCACCACCTCTTCCTACCCATCACCACCCCTCCCTACCCATCACCACCTCTCCCTACCCATCACCACCCCTCCCTACCCATCACCACCTCTCCCCCCACCAATAAGTTCACCCACCATACAGTATTGACATTCATCAAGAAAATAGTCAGCATTGATAGAGAATAACTTGATACAGAATTAATACTTACTAGACAATACACCTTTAATTAATATTGTAGTAATATAATCTCTCAGGAAATAGCAAAATATTAACTATATTTTGATTCCTATTGAACTAGTTTGAATGGAAATGTTGCCAGACTGCTAAGCTAAGCCAAACTATCAGCCTTTGTTAACAAACTTGGTGAGCTGCGACATTTTACCCGAGGCAGCTCGGACCTTGCTAGGGGACAATCTCGCACGTCTATGACATTCAAAACACTTGAAAAATCCCATGAAAAAAGTACAGCATTACTATTCAGAATCTACAGATTCTATGACATAATATACCCAGTAGATTGTCAGAATAGATTTATATTTATTATATGCTGTATTTCATTCTACTTTTTGGGGCATATGATCCAATAAAGATACTACTGACAGAATTTTCACATCTTTTTTCAATATTAAAAATACACTGCAATTTTGTCCTGCTTGCTTCCACCAGTTCTCTAAAGGTGTCAGTTTCATCAGTTCTCCAAATTATTGCTTTAGCACCTTGAATTATTATTATTCATCCTTGAGTATTCTGCCGTTACAAAGTTCTGGCGAGATATTCATTTGCATTTTTAGAACACGGTATTAAGGGGTAAATGACAGCCTTATATAACAGTGATAAAATTGGGGCCTAATAATTTCTTAAAATAAATATAACACAGTATTATAAGCACATTGTTAATTTAAGTAGCAAAATATATTGTAAATATATGCCTTAGTGTACAGAGATAACAGTGTAAGTATGCTGAATATTGCAAATATTCTATATGCCTAAATATATACAGTATCTGTGAACTTTAATGTTTGCTATGTACTCTTCCTATTAATACAAGACGTAATCAATGCTCTTGTAAAGAACTTGATTATTATAAATAATTCTTTCTTTCCTCACTGCATCTATGCCTGTATCTCCTACTTAATATACAATACTCTCTCTATTGCTTTGCTTATCTTTAGCTGTCTTTCACCTCATTTGTCTACCGCTACTCCATGTGAGTACTGCCCGTCAACTCATGGGGAAAGAGAGGAGCGGCTCGCATGCTCGGTCTATTTCAAGACAGTTCGTTGTGGCTTGAGAAGCCACAATCAAGGACGCACCAGACAAACTGAGCACAATTCTCCTAGCCTATGATATCGACATCGATAATACGTTCAGTAGCGAAGCTTCGGAACCACAACCATGTAGGGCGTCACATGCTCATTGATCCAACAGCCTAACCCCCTATTTATGAAACAAAAGCACTTTACACATGATTCACAACTGATGATGTTCCAACTTTTCTTGAACAGCACTTTGCTCTTATGTTTGTATCGCACCTCCCTTAATGATTCACCTGCTTATTGTGATACAAACACGGTAACTGCTGACAGAACAGACCTAAGCCAAATTATACACACAATTATAATAAATAATAAAATGGCTGGAGGATGGATTGTGTTTTTAATGTTCTCTTATAGTATATGAGCCTCTCTGACCTAATGTCAACCACACGTCTTAAAAACTAATCTTGGAAATTTTTCTGATCAATCTATATGCAGTCAGTCCTCATGAACACATGGCAAATCATCATTAATGCTGCCATCAAACCCCCATTCAGTTTACATCAAGCCAGTCATTCAGTTTATGACTGAAAACACTTTACACACGACTTGCGTACATACTTGCATCGAACGTGGTTTCCCTCACATTTTCTGTATACATAGCAACTTTGTAAATGACTCCCCCATGTGCTACAAAAATAAATATTTGCCAACAAAAGCTACACACCAAACCTAACTCAATCTAGGCCTCACTACAGTATACACCAAATTCTAATTTAAAATACAATTAATTTACATTTCATTTTGAATATGCAGTACATGTGTTAAAATTTATGAACTACTGGACCCTTCCTCAAGTGCAGCCCACAACAGGTAGCTAACTCCTATGGTTAGTGAACAGAAATATTATGTAAGGAAATATACCTAAACATCTCATTCTGTACAAGAATCAAATCTGGGACCAATTGGTTATAAACCAACTGCGCTTAACACAGCCAAGTGGTACTTGTCTGCCTGTCTCTGGCAGAGTTGTCTTCTCTGAGAGGTTCATATTTCTCTCCCGAGTCTGCTACTTTGCACTTGTTCTAATACTTGCTTGTCACTATCACGCTAGTCGATGGCAAGTTTATATAATTAACTGTGGGATGTCTAAACCAAGCATTACAAAATTAAACAATGTTGTTTTAGTTTATCCTGGACATTGATAATGGTCCAGGATGGACCGAAGCATTGTGGTCTCTTCCTTTTCCAATGTGCGGCTTGGACATCGTATCTTCAGCCATGTCACTGTGACTCATTGTCTGCATTAGCTGTGTGCTAGTTATCTTGAGATTATCTTGAGATGATTTCGGGCCTTTTTTTTTTTAGTGTCCCCGCGGCCCGGTCCTCGACCAGGCGCCACCCCCAGGAAGCAGCCAATGACAGCTGACTAACACCCAGGTACCTATTTTACTGTTAGGTAACAGGGGCATAGGGTGAAAGAAACTCTGCCCATTGTTTCTCGCCAGCGCCCGGGATCGAACCCGGGACCACAGGATCACAAGTCCAGTGTGCTGTCTGCTCGGCCAACCGACCGGCTTTAACTAATCTAGTGTATGTGGGTTAACATTTCCAAGTCCCTATAGTTGTGCTTTGCCTGTTGTTGGCCTACTTCAAATGCTGCCAGAAATGCTATGCGTATTACTGGCTCTGCAAGAATGTAACTCAAACACCAATAGATGTACTCTCACAATCCCATGTACCTTCTTCTATATAAATATATAAATAAATAAATTCTGAACTTTGACCGTACATCTACCTTGGATCCCGGCTCATTTTAGTTTGGGTTCACTTCCTGCTTGTGATGTGATCTAGTCTTGTACTCCATCCTCATAAACATTACCTAAATGTTCATTAATCCACCCACCAAACTACCCCCATTTGTGACTGAAGAACACTATACACATAACTCACAAATGGTTACATTTGAACTTTTCTTGAACTGTACTTGGCTCTCTTTCTGTGCTCGACTTACACCTCTAAATGCTTCACCCACATTCTACAAAGACAAATAATTCAACTCGACCTCGTCAACAAAAGCCAAATGTTCATTTCATGCAGCCACCAAGGCTCTGTTAATGAATGAAAAATAATTTATACATGATACAGAACTGATGATACTTTAACTAATCTAATATATGCATAAATATGCACAATATGCTAATATATAATAATCTTAATTAATATTTGAGAAAAATCCTGTTTTGAATGAACAGCACTTAAAATTGACAAATGCATCTTTGGGGTCAACCGCATGAAATGAAAATAACCTATGATAGGTTGTTATTTATTGTCAACAGAGCAAAAATGTCTAACCTAACCCACCCTAGGCTTAGCTATACATAAAACCATAATGCACACATTATTATTTTATGTTCGAAAGGATTTTGCTTTTGATTACAGAGTACCTCAAAATTTACGAATGCATATTAAAAGTCAGCTGCAGCTTGAGGAGTGAACACGGCCTGAGAAGTCAAGTTTGGAGGGCTCCTTTTATCTTGATCTCTGTAGGTCATGTTGTGCTGCCTTCCCTTCCTTGCTCAGACCTTACCCGAGGTGCCAGCCCCTTTCTCAGCATTCTGCAAGGGCTTGTTTCCTCCTGTGATCACCCGTGTGTGGTTAGTCTGGGATGCTTGCCTTGAAGGTTTCTGTTCTTCTGTTGTCTGTTAGGAATGCACACTTTTTCTCCAAATTACAACTTGTCTTTTTCAAGCAGAATTTCCACAGAGGTTCCTTGCCTTAAGTGGGTCTCTGTGGGGCTCTCTGTCACCCCTGCTGGGTTTCAGATCTCCTCTCTTGATATTTCAGAGTGAGAGATGTTTTCTGTGGTTGCTTGGCCTTCCAGATCTGCTGGTCGTGGCTCAACTGTACCTTATCAAGAGGCAGAGTTGGCTCTTGCTGGTTTTGGCCTGCCTGCTTGACCACCTGCATTGAGATTTTTGTTTAAAGGTGCCTAAGTATTGAAATTGAAATAAGTTTATTGAGGTAAAATACACACAAAGGGATGAGGTAGCTCAAGCTATTTTCACCTCGTTCAGTACATCGTGTTAATACATATGCCTAAGGAAGTAATTATCAAAAGAAGGCACCAAGCCGGAGAGACTATGTAACACCGTCAAAAGTGCGGGATATTCAAAAGGCGCTAAATATCACCAAGGATGCCAATACGAGAACAAAAGAGCACACTTGCTAAAAGTGTGCTCTTTTGCTAAAAGCAAACATCATCAAAGGCATCCGATTCACCAAGGATACTATCGAGGAACAGGTGACCGCGAGGAACAGTCAGGAAGCAAGACACACGCACATCCTGTAAGTCAGGACATTCAACAAGGATACACATGACCATAAGAGGGACAATGCAATTCAGACAATAAGGAGTAGGGCGGCGCTCCATTGTCTGTGAGTTAAGCAGGTATGGCCAATACGTAACCTTGCCAGAGCTATTTCCCACCACCGGTTACGGTGTTAAAGGTGCCTACTCCTGCTTTGTCCAGGAGTCCCTACAGCTGCTTTGTTTAATCCTTGTTGCTCTGACTTGAAGTATCCTCTTCTTGATCCTTCCTTGAACATACCGGGTAGGCCTTGCAGTGTTTTTAGTAGCCGAGTGGGTTGTGCATTTGGTTCCAGTTACCGACAGCCTTCGGGAGAGCTTACCACTCCTCGAGTGGTTGAGGCCTCCACGAGTTATGTTTTGGTGTTCCAGGCTGCTGGTGGTGTCTGGGGGTACACTCTCTTCTTGGGGCTCTCAGGTATTTTATGTTTTTGTATCCCGGTATAGTACCAGGGGAATGGGGGATCTTACGCTGTATTTATTCGTGCTGGTCAGTTTGTTTTGTACACTGCCATTCACTCAGGTTTACAGTTTTGACCCATTTAGAGAGGCAGGTTTCTTGCCTACCTCCCACTCCTCCACATAGGCTCTACCACATACTTGGTCAAATGTTTGAAAGGAAAAACTCATACTAGCATAACTCATAAAGCGCCTTACAGCTGGGTGGACAGCGCTTTGGATTCGTAGTCCTGAGGTTCCGGGTTCGATCCCCAGTGGAGGCGGAGACAAATGTGCAAAATGTTTCTTTCACCCTGATGCCCCTGTTACCTAGCAGTAAATAGGTGCCAGAAAATTAGACAGCTGCTACGGGCTGCTTCCTGGGGGTGGAGGCCTCGTCGGGGACCAGGCCGCGAGGACACTAAGCCCCAAAATCATCTCAAGATAACCTCACGATCTCAAGATAGCACTCCACCAAAGCCATAGATATTAACAGCCAGGAAAAAACAAATTTAATACAAATACAATAACATTATTTGTATTTTCTACATACAAGGTATTAAGGTAAGAGGAACAAATAAAACCAAACTTTACAACTACAGTATCCTCAATTTCAATGAGATAATGCAGTGTTTGCAGCTATGTCTGAAATCCCCCACAAAGGATGGCTATAACAGTGAAATAAAGATATCAAAATACAATAGACTCAGATGTGACAGAACACGCAGGTTACAGGTTGAAGTCAACTCATAAGTTAACCCATTAAGTACACTCATCTCAATGGAGCTGAAATTGAATACTGTACTGCTTATTATGCCTCTCTAACCCAACTCTAAAAACATTACCTTGCTTGGAGACTTCAATCTACGGCACATAAAATGGGGAAATTATGGCGAACTCTGTTATATCAGAAAGAACCCTAGGCAGTAGTCTAAATGAACTACAGGATTGTGTACAAATGACTTAAGGATTTGTGATAAATTTGCCTTAAACACGCAAATATGAGAACAAACTAGGAAAGAAAACACCCTAGACCATACTAGCACAATAAACTGGTACAGAACAAAACATTACAAAACACTGTATCAAACTACAACCTAATCAAAATTCAGAGAGCCCATCTCAAATCCACAAGTAGAAAAATTTAAAAACTTTATCTTTTAAATTAAACCTTAACGTAATGGAGTGGATATATACAGTACTTCACTTTTTGCCAAAATTTTATCGTTTAATTTTAACAGGACAATGGATTATCTCATTTGACAGTGCCCACATAACTTAGTGTAGTCTGGACGACTCTTACCACAACATATACAGCGACTTGAGGCAGTTTTCACTTTATACGTCGGAATGACCAAGTAAAATCAGAGAACACTGTATGAACATCAGAGGTCCGGTTGTTCAACGTCCTACCAGCGAGCATCAGAAATATTGCCGGAACAACCGTGGACATCTTCAAGAGGAAACTAGAGTGTTTCCTTCAAGGAGTGCCGGACTAACCAGGCTGTGGTGGGTATGTGGGCCTGCGGACCACTCCAAGCAACAGCCTGTTGGACCAAACTCTCACAAGTCAAGTCTGGCCTCGGGCCGGGCTTGGGGAGTAGAAGAACTCCCAGAACCCCATCAACCAGGTATCAACCAGGTAAACTCCAGTCACATTATAGAACAATGTCTCCTCTTTAGATTCGTATCATAAATTTTGAAAAAACCTGCGAATATTTCCAAGCGTCCACTAATCAGAGACTTAACCCTAGCAGGAATTTAAGCTACTGATATGTATTTTATCTCTATATCCTCAGTAATATATATAATGCAAGATATGCAGGCGATGAGTCACAATAACGTGGCTGAAGAATGTTGACCAGACCACACACTTGAAGGTGAAGGGACGGCGATGTTTCAGTCCGTCCTGGACCATTCTCAAGTCGATTGTGACCATTCTCAAGTCACAATCGACTTGAGAATGGTCCAGGATGGACCAAAACATCGTCGTCCCTTCACCTTCTAGTGTGTGGTCTGGTCAATATTGCAATATAAATATATAGAATTTTTGAAGCAAGTGATTTCTGAAATATTATAAGTTACTTTCTCATCTATTCATTAATTTCATTTGATGCTCTTTCATGATTCTCTAAATAACTAGGAATTATGCCTGACTCTAGGTGAAAATGAAGAGTTTTCAGAGGATAAACAAACCATTGATGAAGTTCATTTGTGTGCTAATAGAAAACTCTTGAGTTACAAAGTGGAAAATGACCCTCCGACATTTGACCCTCATGACCCTCATGTAGAGAAAAAGTCACATTTTATATAATAATTAAATGGCAATAAATTTGATCTATAAACTAATGATAAGCAAATTTCACTATATTCACAACCACTAATGCAACAAGAAATTAATCTTATGAAATAATGCTGCATACTTTTCTCCTATACATCATAATACATAGGCCTACAGTACATTAACCATACATCTAGTAAATAAACAATATTTAACACTTTCGCACTCTCGTGACACTTAATGCATCACCAATTTTTCTACCGAGTCCTCTCTCGTGACATCATTTGCGTCCAACGATAAAATATTTGTATAAAATTCAATTTTTATCCGATCGACTTTGGGATAGTTTCAAAATGAGCACCTTTAGAGTGCGCACAATTTGATACCCAGATGAAAAATGTAACATGAAAATTGATGTCAGAACACTGGAATGATTCTAAATACGTTTTTGGTCCAAATTTTAAAATACCTGTATTTGTTAAAATTCTATTTATTGTGCTAGTATTATGGGACTAGTTTTAAAATGCGTGCCTTTAGATTGCAAACAATTTGATACTGAAATGAAAGATGTAACACGAAAATTGATGTCAAAACACTGGAAAGATGGAAAGATATAAATAATTTTGTGATAAGCGTCCAAAATTTAAATATTTGTTAAAATTCCATTTATTGCTCTATTGTTATGGGACTAGTTTTAAAATACACGCCTTTATATTGCAAACAATTTGATACCAAAATGAAAGACACAAGACGAAAATTGATGTTATCAAACTGAATGAGTATACATTAGATTGCGGGTGTGCCAATTGGTGCTCGTTCACGGGTAACTTTAGGCTTTGCTAAGGGGAGTCACACCATGCTTTTGGACAATATATGCACATACACCTGCAGGGAATTTAATTGCGAACACAATGATACCAAAAGGAACGACGTAGCATGAGAATTAAGGCGAGAAAACTGAAACAAGTATACACATTTTACAGGTTTTGTGCGCTCACAGGTAACATTTGCCAACTTTAGGCTTTGCTGTGGGGATTCACGCTTGACTTTTGGACCTTATATGCATATACACCTGTAGAGAATGATGTAGCACGAGAATTAAGGTCGGAAAACTGAAACGAGTATACATATTTAGTGTCGCCAAGCGCTCACCCGCATGCTCACCCACACCACCGGGGGCATGACGTCAAAGTTTGCAGCGCGCACGCCCGGGACACTAAACTGTTAACCTGAGGCCTATGCATGAACATTATAATCATGTCTAATTCAAGTAAACACCTTTATAAATAATCCATTTTGTGAATACATAACAATAATATCAGTACAGTATTTAGGTCTACCCTAGGTCTAACCAATATGAATTAAATACTCCAAAGATCAATACACATCACACACAGAGATCACACTAACGTGATGCATCAAATGAACAAATCCACAAGGGCCGTGACAAGGATTCGAACCTGCGTCCTGGAGCATCCCAGACACTGCCTTAATCGACTGAGCTACGACAGGGTAAAAGGTTTCAACTTTCAACTTCGGTTTCAACCCTTTTACCCTGTCGTAGCTCAGTCGATTAAGGCAGTGTCTGGGATGCTCCTGGACACAGGTTCGAATCCTCGTCACAGCCCTTGTGGATTTGTTCATCAATACACATGCCAGAGTCTGGACAATATACATGTCTGAATTTACAAAATTAGCAGATTCAGGACAATATAAATTCTGAACCACAGACAAATATAATTGCCAGATTCAGACTAATTTACCTGAGGACCACTAATACTAGTGGCCTCGATGAGGACAGAAAGCCGGCGGCTTGTCAATAATATCAGTACTGGAGTCGAGCTGATATAACTGCTTTAGTTGGGCTAATATAAACATCTGAGTTTGACAGATATTAATGCTAAAGTCTAGCAAAAATAACTGCTAATCAGGTTAATATATTATAGTCATTTATATTATTATTAGTTATCAATTATGAGGTAAGATAGAACTAAAGTCTTTTGATATTTTACTTCCAATAGACATTAAGAGTCATAAATTCTACATTTTTTTCAATATAATGGAAATTTCTTTGCAAAAGAAAACTGATGAATTTTAAGTTTCCACCAAAATGACTATTATTCCTGTAAAATAAAAACACGGCTAAACTTGAATATATCTCACACTGTTCATTCACTCCATACCCAGATAATTAATAAAATGTTTAATAAAAACTTTCCCAAACCTAGCTACCAAAAGATGCATTAAATTTTCAATATACTTCTTAATGGGTCATAAATGTTAAGCATTATTCAAATGTGTAAAAAATTTATTCTAAACTTTGATGTTATTTGGTAAAAACGTACAAATATTTGTTTACTTGTTAACAATTCTGGGTGAGGGGTGAGGCAGGAGCTCCTCAGGGGCCAGATTCACGAAGCAGTTACGCAAACACTTACGAACCTGTCCATCTTTTCTCAATCTTAGGCAGCTTTGTTTCTAATTATTAAACAGTTAATGAGCTCTGAAGCACCAGGAGGCTGTTTATAACAATAACAACAGTTGATTGGCAAGTTTTCATGCTTGTAAACTGTTTAATAAATGTAACCAAAGCCGTCAAAGATTGAGGAAAGATGTACACGTTCGTAAGTGCTTGCGTAACTGCTTCGTGAATCTGGCCCCTGGCACTTACTTGATCTATGAGATCCATCTAACTACAGTACTGTACTTTAATAAGAAAAGCTGAAAATATAACTAAAATATTATAAGCTGCAAAGCTCTGCCCACAATGGACAAGTGTATTTCTCATACAAAACTCAAACACTCAAAATACCTTTGTAAGGAGGTCAACAGATAAGTTGATAGTACAATATTTTCACGATGAAACTCACAATATTAAAAAAATATATTGGACAAGAAGGAAGTTCATGGCTTGATATGCATCTCATTAAATACTACTAATATGATACATTTTATCCAACACAGATTCTGGTGACTTTTAAAATTAATATAGTTAATTAGATATTTTCCATCGAGACAGGACACCAGGACTAGTGAGATTTATCGCAAGAATGCACTAATATGTGACTTCTCATGTTGTTATGATGCATAAATCTTTTCCCACATGCTGGACACTCATGAGGTTTATCACCCACATGGCCTACCATGTGGTTTATTATACTGTCACGTTCTTTGAATCTTCTTCCACACTCGGCACACTCAAACGGTTCATTACTCATATGCACCATAAAGTGCTTCTTCATAGCTCCAAGATAACTGAATCTTTTCCCACACTCAGGGCACTTATGAGGTTTATCACCTGTATGCACCACCATGTGAATCTTCATATTTCCAAGTTGCCTGAATCTCTGCCCACACACCGGACACGGATGAGGTTTGTCACCCGAGTGCACCATCCTATGAGTCTTCATAACATCCAGACGGCCAAATCTTTTCCCACACTCGGGACACTCGTGAGGTTTTTCACCTGTATGTACCATCATGTGAGTCTTCATATGTACATGTTGACTAAATTTTTCGCCACACTCCGGACACTCATACGGCGTATCACCCGTATGCACCATCATGTGTCTCTTCATATGCCCAATGTGACTGAATGTTTTACCACACTCGAGACACTGGTGAGGCTTAGGCCTATCACCAGTATGCACCATCCTGTGAGTCTTCATATTATCAAGACGGCTGAACGTTTTCAAACAATCGGGACACTGGTGAGGCTTCGTCTTATTTACGATTTGTGCAGCTTGTGTGAACGTCATCTCCTCCAGATGGCTGCGGGAGCCATCTTGTGACATTTGGGATCTCTAGGGGAGAATATCCTCACTGGGAAGGCCAATTAGGCCTGGGGGGGGATATTTTCCTATGACTAATGTTGCATACTGTTTTGTTTATGATATACAGTTTGGGTTAAGGTTTTACCCTTGCTGATGACTGCACGAGTGGTAATGTTGGGATACGCGGCACTGTTAAGAGTTAGGCAGAGAGGGGGAGGGTCTGAGTATTGTTTCCTGATGTTTACCTTACTGGTCGTGAGTGAAGGATGGAGGTTGATGGCCTCAGATTATCACTTCTCTTTCGTTTACAAGACTTACGTTTTTGGCGGCTGGTTCTTCCAATAATTTGAAGTGCATGTATGGATCACATGATGCCTATAGTGCTGGTTAACTGGAGGTATTTAGCCATTATTTTGACACCAGGGTTGCGGGTCCCGGCCGGTGATGGCTGTTGTTGTGATCGCGTCGGTCGCTTGCACTCTGTACCACTCCTCTCCTTGACCCGTTTTCTTTGGTTGTGAGCGTTTGTATTCAAATAAAATAATTTTATTCAGGAAAAATACATACAAATACAACAAAATACAAATATTTATTCAGGTAAAGTACATACATACAAGGTGAAATACAAAAGTTGATGGATTTATAGATAGAGCTAGTACATACAATGCCTAAAGCCACTATTACGCAAAGCGTTTCGGGCAGTAAGTATAATACTAACTACATACACTATATACTAACACTGTATAATACATAGAACTACGTTAATCCTTAGGAAAGACATACATAGATGAAGAGATTTATGTTGTTAAATATGACCGAAAAGGTAAGATTAATAATTCTAACACGAATTTTCTCAATATTTCTTATGTTTCTTTCCACTGTCGATGGTAACTGAAAAATCAGTTCTCCAAAATTCATTTTTATTTCTAAAAAACGCTTGAACACGTTTCGTAATAACTAATGTCGTAATAACAATGTTGTATTTATAGATAGAGCTAGTACATACAATACCTAAAGCCACTAATACGCATAGCATTTCGGGCAAGATATTTGATATTTGTTTATATTTTATATTTATTTATATATTTTATAACTCCATCATTATGGAATCCGAGGCCATGCACTGGACTATATCCAATCCTATCTTAGTGATAGACACCAATGTGTAGCCATCAATAATATAACCTCTCCCACTCTACCAATAACTGTTGGAGTGCCACAGGGCAGCATCTTGGGACCTCTTCTATTTCTTATATACATCAATGATCTGCCTAATGTCTCTAACATTCTGAAACCTATTTTGTTTGCTGATGATACTACCCTCATCTACTCCAACCCCAACCCACACACACTAAATGATGTTGTTAATAATGAACTAAAAAAAGTCCACTTATGGATGTCAACCAACAAACTAACACTTAACATAGAAAAGACCTACTACATCCTATTTGGAAGCAAATCTACAAATGCAATTCAGCTTCAGATAGACAATGTAAACATTAGCAATAAAAATGATGGAAAGTTTCTTGGCCTATTCCTAGACAAGAGACTCAACTTCAGCACCCACATACAACACATAACTAAGAAAGTCTCTAAAACAGTTGGTATACTCTCCAAAATCAGATATTATGTACCTAACTCTGCTCTCATCTCTCTATATTATGCACTAATCTATCCCTATCTCAACTATGGTATCTGTGCATGGGGTTCAACCACTGCAAACCACCTCAAGTCCATCATCACCCAGCAAAAATCTGCTATCAGAATAATATCAAATTCTGCTTTCAGACAACACACAGCCCCCTTGTTTAACTCCCTAAACATGCTAAACATAATCTCACTCCATAAATTCTCTTGTGTCAACTACATTTACAAAACCTTGTTCTTAAATGCAAATCCTTGTCTGAAACTCTTCCTGGACAGATGTAATAGGACCCATTATCACCACACCAGAAATAAATATCTCTTTGATATCCCCAGAGTTAAACTTAATCTGTGTAAACACTCTATGCAAATAAAGGGACCCAGTTTATGGAACTCACTCCCTACTGAATTGAAAAGCTGTCCAACTTTTACATCATTCAAAATCAATACTAAAAAGTACCTAATTTCATCTTCATAGTTTTTCACTTTTTGCCTTAAAATTGCACTGTATCAATTGCTACCCAATCTCCCAACCTTTATGTTCCCAATTTGAACAACTTTACCATTGTGATCATTGCTGTCTTCTTATATGTGCTGCCAATCTGCTGTATGGTGTTTATTAATCTTGTTTATCTGTATCTTTTGCTACCCCAGTCTCCCAATCTTTATGTACCCAATCTGAACATCTTTACCATTGTGATCATTGCTGTCTTATATGTGCTGTCAATCTGCTGTATGGTGTCTATTAATCTTGTTTAAATTACTAATCAAGCTGTCAATGTAATCAATCAGAGCTTTAATATAACAATGTGCTTTAATATACTTACTTATCTTTCTCATCTCATTTTTCTCTTGCAATGTATCTTTATCATTTATCAATTCTGATAGAAATTACCTACTTAAAATTATCTGCTAGATTAAGGACCTGCCCGAAACGCTGCGCGTACTAGTGGCTTTACAAGAGTGTAAATACTGTACTATCCAATGTGTTCTCACAAACCCAATGTACCTTCTTGTATATAAATAAATAAATAAATAAATAAATAAATAAATAAATAAATAAATAAATAAATAAATAAATAAATAAATAAATAAATAAATAAATAAATAAATAAATAAATTTGGGATATATTATAGTTGCTATTTTCGGTATAACTATTTTATATTTGGATAGGTTGGATTTGGTACTGTTTTCTATTGTCATAAGGCTTAAAACCTTATATATGCTCTATATATGTTCCTTTATCAAAGCACGGGGCTGTTCTTGCAGCCAATTATATTGTGGTGATATAAAATAGCAGGTTGTACGGGCTCACCATAGTCCGTGCTACTTGGAACTTGTTCCGAGTAGCTGAATCTATAACAACAACAACATTGCAGGTTGTTAAATGTTGTTGTTGTTTAAGATTCAGCTTCTAGGAACAAAAAGTTCCAAGTAGCACGGGCTATGGTGAGCCCGTAGTGGACTTACCTGGCACAGGAGCCGTGCTGTAACTGGGTTGTTAACCTGCATATATTTATATCCCCCGTTCCTGTCAAACAACCATTGTTCGGCTGGGACGGGTCACCACAATTAACGTGGTGACACGCGGGGCAACCCCACATCAAAACTACCAAATTAAAGACATTACTTTGTAACAGATTGATGACGAAGTGTACCTTAGAGTCAGAACCATCACTCACCAACCCGTTCTCGCACTTTCCAGGTTTTCGAAAGAAAAGGAAAATGTTTTCAACCGAAAACGGTCGGTGTTTTCTATGAAGCTTTTCAAGGTAAACTAGTATGTTTAGTATGTCACATATGCAAGTATTTAATAAGTCAATATTGACTGCAAGAAAGTGCGAGAACGGGTTGCACTCACTTTAAGTTTCACAACAGGTAGCAGCAGCAGCAGTATAATATTTTATGCAGCAGTATAGTTTGCCAGAAACGCTGTGCGTAATAGTGGCTTTAGGTATTGTATGTGCAACCCGTTCTCGCAAATTTAATAAGTCAATATTGACTTATTAAATATGTGCATAGGTGACATACTTAACATAATAGTTTCCCTTGAAAAGCTTCATAGAAAACACCGACCTTACCTAACCTACTTAGTATGTTAAGATAAGCATCTTATTGCTTCGTAATTACAATTATTACCTAACCTATACCTATTATAGGTTAAGTAACAATTGTAATTACGAAGCTATAAGATGCTTATTTTAACATACTTAGTAGGTTAGGTAAGGTCGGTGTTTTCTATGAAGCTTTTGAAGGGAAACTATTATGTTTAGTATGTCACCTATGCACGCAACTAATAAGTCAATATTGACTTATTACATTTGCGAGTATGTACTAGCTCAATCTATAAACCCAACAGTATGGTTGTAACTCTACATCTGTGTATGTACTTTTCTTAACATAACAATAACATTTTATTTATGTTATAATAATAATAATAATGCAGATGATGAGTCACAATAACGTGGCTGAAATATGTTGACCAGACCACACACTAGAAGGTGAAGGGACGACCACGTTTCGGTCCGTCCTGGACCATTCACAAACTCGATCTTGACTTGAGAATGGGTCCAGGACGGACCGAAACGTCCCTTCACCTTCTAGTGTGTGGTCTGGTCAACAATAATAATAATAATAAAACTAACCAAACCTTAGGAACACTCGAGCTTACCTTTGACTTTAAGGAAAACAAGGTAATGATTCAACTGGATAAATCCTGGTACACTTGTAATATTGTTTCTGATCAGGGGAAAAAGACACAGGAAGTTGGGGGCTTAATTTATTAGTAGATTAAATTCTGCAGAACATGTAAATAATATAAGGAGGAATTAACAAATGTAACATGTCCATGTCTGAGTACTAATATTTAACTTAAAATGTACCCCCGTAGTAAGAGTAAGCTTAGCCTAGTGACATGGCAAACACGTTCTGCAGAAACCTAATGGCAGATGAAATGTAGTTAGAACTAGGTATAACAGTCAGGACACAAAGGGGAAATAAAGTGAATAGATCACATAACATTTAACGGAGCCCGACCAAGACATAATGGTAAATCCTAGAATTAACAGGCGGGCAGAAAATACCTAGTGACTGGGGAAAAACTGATATGACAAATGGGAGAAGATTTTCCCAGGGCGTGAGGCCGTGCCGCCAAGGAATAAGGAGAAGGGTTTCCTGACTAACGGTAGGACTTACTAGCACCTAGACTGGGCAAAGTATTAGCTGCAGAGAGCGGGACACTATTATTGTATCCCAGCATGGAGACCTCATCTTCAGGAGGACATTGCTGCTCTGAAGAAGGTACAACACTGGGCGACAAAAATCATTCCAAAACTAAGTCAACTCTCGCGCTAGAGACGATTGAGGGCCTCGAGGCTAACAACACTGTAATATTCCTAACATCATAATGCTTATTTAGGAAAAATACATATACAAAATGAGTTACGCGGAGAATGCTGGATGTCTAGAAAGAGCTAGTACATACAACGCCTAAAGCCACTAATACGCACAGCATTTCGGGCATAACCAGGCATGACAGGGCGGATCTTTTTATCTTATTTATATATATATACAAGAGTTCTTACATTCTTGTACAGCCACTAGCACGCATAGCGTTTCGGGCAGGTCCTTATAATCCTATGTTCCCCGGAATACGACCCCGCTAAATCGTTTAACAATCAGGTACCCATTTTACTGTTGGGTTAAACAGAGATCGGAAGCGCCCCGGCGTACTGGTAAAGGGTTAATCACAAAACCCGGAAAGGCGAAACGAGTGACGCCAATCATTGGAAACTAATATGCCTCGCGGCAACGAAACGCAAACGGGTAGATGATTGGGGAGCCCCAGGAGTCCCTCAGGGGGACAAGCACCGGCCCCGCCCCACACACACAACACTGGGGAGCCCCAGGAGTCCCTCAGGGGGACAAGCACCGGCCCCGGCCCCACACACACAACACTGGGGAGCCCCAGGAGTCCCTCAGGGGGACAAGCACCAGCCCCGCCCCACACACAGAACACTGGGGAGCCCCAGGAGTCCCTCAGGGGGACAAGCACCAGCCCCGCCCCACACACACAACACTGGGGAGCCCCAGGAGTCCCTCAGGGGGACAAGCACCAGCCCCCGCCCCACACACAGAACACTGGGGAGCCCCAGGAGTCCCTCAGGGGGACAAGCACCAGCCCCGCCCCACACACACAACACTGGGGAGCCCCAGGAGTCCCTCAGGGGGACAAGCACCAGCCCCCGCCCCACACACAGAACACTGGGGAGCCCCAGGAGTCCCTCAGGGGGACAAGCACCAGCCCCGCCCCACACACACAACACTGGGGAGCCCCAGGAGTCCCTCAGGGGGACAAGCACCGGCCCCGGCCCCACACACACAACACTGGGGAGCCCCAGGAGTCCCTCAGGGGGACAAGCACCAGCCCCCGCCCCACACACAGAACACTGGGGAGCCCCAGGAGTCCCTCAGGGTGACAAGCACCAGCCCCGCCCCACACACACAACACTGGGGAGCCCCAGGAGTCCCTCAGGGGGACAAGCACCGGCCCCGGCCCCACACACACAACACTGGGGAGCCCCAGGAGTCCCTCAGGGGGACAAGCACCAGCCCCCGCCCCACACACACAACACTGGGGAGCCCCAGGAGTCCCTCAGGGGGACAAGCACCAGCCCCGCCCCACACACAGAACACTGGGGAGCCCCAGGAGTCCCTCAGGGGGACAAGCACCAGCCCCGCCCCACACACACAACACTGGGGAGCCCCAGGAGTCCCTCAGCCCCGGCCCCACACACAGAACACTGGGGAGCCCCAGGAGTCCCTCAGGGGGACAAGCACCAGCCCCCGCCCCACACACACAACACTGGGGAGCCCCAGGAGTCCCTCAGGGGGACAAGCACCAGCCCCCGCCCCACACACACAACACGGGGGAGCCCCAGGAGTCCCTCAGGGGGACAAGCACCAGCCCCCGCCCCACACACACAACACTGGGGAGCCCCAGGAGTCCCTCAGGGGGACAAGCACCAGCCCCCGCCCCACACACAGAACACTGGGGAGCCCCAGGAGTCTCTCAGGGGGACAAGCACCAGCCCCCGCCCCACACACACAACACTGGGGAGCCCCAGGAGTCCCTCAGGGGGACAAGCACCAGCCCCGCCCCACACACAGAACACTGGGGAGCCCCAGGAGTCTCTCAGGGGGACAAGTACCAGCCCCCGCCCCACACACAGAACACTGGGGAGCCCCAGGAGTCCCTCAGGGGGACAAGCACCAGCCCCCGCCCCACACACACAACACTGGGGAGCCCCAGGAGTCCCTCAGCCCCGGCCCCACACACACAACACTGGGGAGCCCCAGGAGTCCCTCAGGGGGACAAGCACCGGCCCCGGCCCCACACACACAACACTGGGGAGCCCCAGGAGTCCCTCAGGGGGACAAGCACCAGCCCCCGCCCCACACACAGAACACTGGGGAGCCCCAGGAGTCCCTCAGGGTGACAAGCACCAGCCCCGCCCCACACACACAACACTGGGGAGCCCCAGGAGTCCCTCAGGGGGACAAGCACCGGCCCCGGCCCCACACACACAACACTGGGGAGCCCCAGGAGTCCCTCAGGGGGACAAGCACCAGCCCCCGCCCCACACACACAACACTGGGGAGCCCCAGGAGTCCCTCAGGGGGACAAGCACCAGCCCCGCCCCACACACAGAACACTGGGGAGCCCCAGGAGTCCCTCAGGGGGACAAGCACCAGCCCCGCCCCACACACACAACACTGGGGAGCCCCAGGAGTCCCTCAGGGTGACAAGCACCAGCCCCGCCCCACACACACAACACTGGGGAGCCCCAGGAGTCCCTCAGGGGGACAAGCACCAGCCCCGCCCCACACACACAACACTGGGGAGCCCCAGGAGTCCCTCAGGGGGACAAGCACCAGCCCCGCCCCACACACACAACACTGGGGAGCCCCAGGAGTCCCTCAGGGGGACAAGCACCAGCCCCCGCCCCACACACACAACACTGGGGAGCCCCAGGAGTCTCTCAGGGGGACAAGCACCAGCCCCCGCCCCACACACACAACACTGGGGAGCCCCAGGAGTCCCTCAGGGGGACAAGCACCAGCCCCCGCCCCACACACAGAACACTGGGGAGCCCCAGGAGTCCCTCAGGGGGACAAGCACCAGCCCCACACACAGAACCAGCCCCAGGAGTCCCTCAGGGGGACCCCAGCCCCGCCCCACACACACAACACTGGGGAGCCCCAGGAGTCCCTCAGCAAGCCCGCCCCCGCCCCACACACAGAACACTGGGGAGCCCCAGGAGTCCCTCAGGGGGACAAGCACCAGCCCCCGCCCCACACACACAACACTGGGGAGCCCCAGGAGTCCCTCAGGGGGACAAGCACCAGCCCCCGCCCCACACACACAACACGGGGGAGCCCCAGGAGTCCCTCAGGGGGACAAGCACCAGCCCCCGCCCCACACACACAACACTGGGGAGCCCCAGGAGTCTCTCAGGGGGACAAGCACCAGCCCCCGCCCCACACACACAACACTGGGGAGCCCCAGGAGTCCCTCAGGGGGACAAGCACCAGCCCCCGCCCCACACACAGAACACTGGGGAGCCCCAGGAGTCTCTCAGGGGGACAAGCACCAGCCCCCGCCCCACACACACAACACTGGGGAGCCCCAGGAGTCCCTCAGGGGGACAAGCACCAGCCCCGCCCCACACCCAGAACACTGGGGAGCCCCAGGAGTCGCTCAGGGGGACAAGTACCAGCCCCCGCCCCCCACACAGAACACTGGGGAGCCCCAGGAGTCCCTCAGGGGGACAAGCACCAGCCCCCGCCCCACACACACAACACTGGGGAGCCCCAGGAGTCCCTCAGCCCCGGCCCCACACACAGAACACTGGGGAGCCCCAGGAGTCCCTCAGGGGGACAAGCACCAGCCCCGGCCCCACACACAGAACACTGGGGAGCCCCAGGAGTCCCTCAGGGTGACAAGCACCAGCCCCGGCCCCACACACAGAACACTGGGGAGCCCCAGGAGTCCCTCAGGGGGACAAGCACCGGCCCCGCCCCACACACAGAACACTGGGGAGCCCCAGGAGTCCCTCAGGGGGACAAGCACCAGCCCCGCCCCACACACAGAACACTGGGGAGCCCCAGGAGTCCCTCAGGGGGACAAGTACCGGCCCCGCCCCACACACACAACACTGGGGAGCCCCAGGAGTCCCTTAGGGGGACAAGCACCAGCCCCCGCCCCACAAACAGAACACTGGGGAGCCCCAGGAGTCCCCCAGGGGGACAAGCACCAGCCCAGGCCCCACACACAGAACACTGGGGAGCCCCAGGAGTCCCTCAGGGGGACAAGTACCGGCCCCGCCCCACACACACAACACTGGGGAGCCCCAGGAGTCCCTTAGGGGGACAAGCACCAGCCCCCGCCCCACACACACAACACTGGGGAGCCCCAGGAGTCCCTTAGGGGGACAAGCACCAGCCCCCGCCCCACACACAGAACACTGGGGAGCCCCAGGAGTCCCTTAGGGGGACAAGCACCAGCCCCCGCCCCATACACAGAACACTGGGGAGCCCCAGGAGTCCCTTAGGGGGACAAGCACCAGCCCCCGCCCCACACACACAACACTGGGGAGCCCCAGGAGTCCCTTAGAGGGACAAGCACCAGCCCCCGCCCCACACACAGAACACTGGGGAGCCCCAGGAGTCCCTTAGGGGGACAAGCACCAGCCCCGCCCCACACACACAACACTGGGGAGCCCCAGGAGTCCCTTAGGGGGACAAGCACCAGCCCCCGCCCCACACACACAACACTGGGGAGCCCCAGGAGTCCCTTAGGGGGACAAGCACCAGCCCCCGCCCCACACACACAACACTGGGGAGCCCCAGGAGTCCCTTAGGGGGACAAGCACCAGCCCCGCCCCACACACACAACACTGGGGAGCCCCAGGAGTCCCTTAGGGGGACAAGCACCAGCCCAGGCCCCACACACAGAACACTGGGTAGCATAACCAAAAACTTTGCCCCCAACTAATACGCAAAAGTCATTCAGTGTCCTCCGGCAGAGCAGAAGTCGGCCAGCCGCCCACTACAGCTGAGGGCACACCAGGAGCCCACCAACCCCCAGCACCGTCACCCCGCCGGGAGAATTAGTCAGAACACGCCAACAAAAATTCCATCCACAATGCAGGCGAGGAGTCACAATAACGTGGCTAAAGTATGTTGACCAGACCACACACTAGCAGGTGAAGGGACGACGACGTTTCGGTCCGCCCTGTTCCATTCTCAAGTCGATTGTGAGAATGGTCCAGGACGGACCGAAACGTCATCGTCCCTTCACCTTCTAGTGTGTGGTCTGGTCAACAAATTCTATCAACAATCCCGTGACCCAATGCGGCATGTGCGCCAGGGCTCGTACAACCGGACCGTTGAAGAATGCCAAACGGAAGTATCAAATTCAAAACGCGAAAACAGAATGTGATCCGGCGGCCCCCAGCCGGAGGTGGACTCCAAGAGTCCAGTTAAGGATTTGCGCCCAGTCAATCCTCCCTGGCCAGGATACGAACCCCAGGCCAAAGCGCTCGCAAAAACTCATCGAAAACTTTATAATACTGAACAATTTCAAATCAAATTAAATCAAATGTTTATTCAGGTAAAATTACATATATACAAGATGAGTTACAAACATAATGTTGGATTTATAGAAAGAGCTAGTACATACAATGCATACAGTCAGTAATAGGCACAGCGTTTCAGGCAATTTGGAGGATGTTGATCCAAATAATTTGTTCAAAAGGTCAGATGTAGCACAAACAAGGAGCAACAGTTTCAAGCTCAACAAGAATGTAAGCGCTTTTTATATATATAAATAAAAAATACACAATGTAGGACTGAGAGCAGGAGATACTTCATCACCCACAGGGTGACCCATGGAACCGCCTACCCGCCGTAGATGTAAATGCAAAAACTCTCTTAAACCTCAGCTGGGTAAAAAGATCAAGGTAAGCGAGGGGAACCTTCGACCAGCCGCTGGCTTCCTGTCCTCATCGAGGCTACTAGTATTAGTGGCTATCAGGTAAACTGAGGTAAACTCGTATATATGAAGGTCTACCCCAGACGGATACAAGACACTCCGTACATTGACAACATCGCACACTAATATTTTTACCACTTCGGACACCAGCTTTAGACGTTTCGCATATGTGTACGTGTTCCATATTAAAACGACAATATAATGCTATTAACAATTACAATCTTCTATTTAACAGGCATA
>NW_025553360.1:0-27149 GCF_020424385.1 Procambarus clarkii
GTAGAAGGGTGAGGGTAGTGTAGAAGGGTGAGGGTTGTGTAGAAGGGTGAGGGTAGTGTAGAAGGGTGAGGGTAGTGTAGAAGGTTGAGGGTAGTGTAGAAGGGTGAGGGTGGTGTAGAAGGGTGAGTGTGGTGTAGAAGGGTGAAGGGTAGTGTAGAAGGGTGAGGGGGTGGTGTAGAAGGGTGAGGGTGGTGTAGAAGGGTGAGGGTAGTGTAGAGGGTGAGGGTAGTGTAGAAGGGGGTAGTGTAGAAGGGTGAGGGTGGTGTAGAAGGGTGAGTGTAGTGTAGAGGGTGAGGGGTGTAGAAGGGAGGGTAGTGTAGAAGGGTGAGGGTAGTGTAGAAGGGTGAGGGTAGGTAGTGTAGAAGGGTGAGGGTGGTGTAGAAGGGTGAGGGTAGTGTAGGAAGGGTGAGGGTAGTGTAGAAGGGTGAGGGTGGTGTAGAAGGGTGAGGGTGGTGTAGAAGGGTGAGTGTGGTGTAGAAGGGTGAGGGTAGTGTAGAAGGGTGAGGGTGGTGTAGAAGGGTGAGTATGGTGTTGAAGGGTGAGGGTAGTGTAGAAGGATGAGGGTAGTGTAGAAGGGTGAGGGTAGTGTAGAAGGGTGAGGGTAGTGTAGAGGGTAGTGTAGAAGGGTGAGGTGTAGAAGGGTGAGTGTAGAAGGGTGAGGGTAGTGTAGAAAGGGTGAGGGTAGTGTAGAAGGGTGAGGGTAGTGTAGAAGGGTGAGGGTAGTGTAGAAGGGTGAGGGTAGTGTAGAAGGGTGAGGGTAGTGTAGAAGGGTGAGGGTATTGTAGAAGGGTGAGGGTTGTGTAGAAGGGTGAGGTGTAGAAGGGTGAGTGTAGAAGGGTGAGGGTAGTGTAGAAGGGTGAGGGTAGTGTAGAAGGGTGAGGGTAGTGTAGAAGGGTGAGGGTAGTGTAGAAGGGTGAGGGTAGTGTAGAAGGGTGAGGGGGTAGTGTAGAAGGGTGAGGGGTAGTGTAGAAGGGTGAGGGTAGTGTAGAAGGGTGAGGGTAGTGTAGAAGGGTGAGGGTAGTGTAGAAGGGTGAGGGTAGTGTAGAAGGGTGAGGGTAGTGTAGAAGGGTGAGGGTAGTGTAGAAGGGTGAGGGTAGTGTAGAAGGATGAGGGTAGTGTAGAAGGGTGAGGGTAGTGTAGAAGGGTGAGGGTAGTGTAGAAGGGTGAGGGTAGTGTAGAAGGGTGAGGGTAGTGTAGAAGGGTGAGGGTAGTGTAGAAGGGTGAGGTTAGTGTAGAAGGGTGAGGATAGTGTAGAAGGGAGAGGGTAGTGTAGAAGGGTGAGGATAGTGTAGAAGGGAGAGGGTAGTGTAGAAGGGTGAGGGGTAGTGTAGAAGGGTGAGGGTAGTGTAGAAGGGTGAGGGTAGTGTAGAAGGGTGAGGGTAGTGTAGAAGGGTGAGGGTGGTGTAGAAGGGTGAGGGTGGTGTAGAAGGGTCGAGAGGGTAGTGTAGAAGGGTGAGGGGTGGTGTAGAAGGGAGAGGGTAGTGTAGAAGGGTGAGGGTAGTGTAGAAGGGTGAGGGTAGTGTAGAAGGGTGAGGGTAGTGTAGAAGGGTGAGGGTAGTGTAGAAGGGAGAGGGTAGTGTAGAAGGGTGAGGGTAGTGTAGAAGGGTGAGGGTAGTGTAGAAGGGAGAGGGTAGTGTAGAAGGGTGAGGGTAGTGTAGAAGGGTGAGGGTAGTGTAGAAGGGTGAGGGTAGTGTAGAAGGAAGAGGGTAGTGTAGAAGGGTAGAGGGTAGTGTAGAAGGGTGAGGGTAGTGTAGAAGGGGAGAGGGTAGTGTAGAAGGGTGAGGGTAGTGTAGAAGGGTGAGGGTAGTGTAGAAGGGTGAGGGTAGTGTAGAAGGGTGAGGGTAGTGTAGAAGGGTGAGGGTAGTGTAGAAGGGTGAGGGGTAGTGTAGAAGGGTGAGGGTAGTGTAGAAGGGTGAGGGTAGTGTAGAAGGGAGAGGGTGGTGTAGAAGGGTAAGGGTGGTGTAGAAGGGTGAGGGTAGTGTAGAAGGGTGAGGGTGGTGTAGAAGGGTGAGGGTAGTGTAGAAGGGTGAGGGTAGTGTAGAAGGGTGAGGGTAGTGTAGAAGGGTGAGGGTAGTGTAGAAGGGTGAGGGTAGTGTAGAAGGGTGAGGGTGGTGTAGAAGGGTGAGGGTAGTGTAGGAGGGTGAGGGTAGTGTAGAAGGGAGAGGGTAGTGTAGAAGGGTGAGGGTAGTGTAGAAGGGTGAGGGTAGTGTAGAAGGGTGAGGGTAGTGTAGAAGGGTGAGGGTAGTGTAGAAGGGTGAGGGTAGTGTAGAAGGGTGAGGGTAGTGTAGAAGGGTGAGGGTAGTGTAGAAGGGAGAGGGTAGTGTAGAAGGGGTGAGGGGGGTAGTGTAGAAGGGAGAGGGGGTAGTGTAGAAGGAAGGAGAGGGTAGTGTAGGGTGAGGGTAGTGTAGAGAAGGGTGAGGATAGTGTAGAAGGGGGAGGATAGTGTAGAGAGGTAGTGTAGAAGGGGGTGAGGGTAGTGTAGAAGGGTGAGGGTAGTGTAGAAGGGTGAGTGTAGAAGGGAGAGGGTAGTGTAGAAAGTGTAGAAGGGAGAGGGGGAAGGGTGAGGGTAGTGTAGAAGGGTGAGGGTAGTGTAGAAGGGTGAGGGTAGTGTAGAAGGGTGAGGGTAGTGTAGAAGGGTAGAGAGGGTAGTGTAGAAGGGTGAGGGTAGTGTAGAAGGGTGAGGGTAGTGTAGAAGGGTGAGGGTAGTGTAGAAGGGTGAGGGTAGTGTAGAAGGGTGAGGGTAGTGTAGAAGGGTGAGGGTAGTGTAGAAGGGTGAGGGTAGTGTAGAAGGGTGAGGGTAGTGTAGAAGGGTGAGAGGGTAGTGTAGTGTAGAAGGGTGAGGGTAGTGTAGAAGGGTGAGGGTAGTGTAGAAGGGTAGAGGGGTAGTGTAGAAGGGTGAGGGTAGTGTAGAAGGGTGAGGGTAGTGTAGAAGGGTGAGGGTAGTGTAGAAGGGTGAGGGTAGTGTAGAAGGGTGAGTGGGTAGTGTAGAAGGGTGAGGGTAGTGTAGAAGGGAGAGGGGGTAGTGTAGAAGGGTGAGGGTAGTGTAGAAGGGTGAGGGTAGTGTAGAAGGGTAGAAGGGAGGGTAGGGTAGAGGGTGAGGGTAGTGTAGAAGGGTGAGGGTAGTGTAGAAGGGTGAGGGTAGTGTAGAAGGGTGAAGTAGGGTGTAGAAGGGTAGAGGGTAGTGTAGAAGGGTGAGGGTAGTGTAGAAGGGTGAGGGTAGTGTAGAAGGGTGAGGGTAGTGTAGAAGGGTGAGGGTAGTGTAGAAGGGTGAGGGTAGTGTAGAAGGGTGAGGGTAGTGTAGAAGGGTGAGGGTAGTGTGAGGGTAGTGTAGAAGGGTGAGGGTAGTGTAGAAGGGTGAGGGTAGTGTAGAAGGGTGAGGGGGTAGTGTAGAAGGGTGAGGGTAGTGTAAGGGTGAGGGTAGTGTAGAAGGGGAGGGTGAGGTAGTGTAGAAGGGTGAGGGTAGTGTAGAAGGGTGAGGGTAGTGTAGAAGGGTGAGGGGTAGTGTAGAAGGGTGAGGGTAGTGTAGAAGGGTGAGGGTAGTGTAGAAGGGAGAGGGTGAGGGTGTGTAGAAGGGTGAGGGTAGTGTAGAAGGGTGAGGGTAGTGTAGAAGGGTGAGGGTGGTGTAGAAGGGTGAGGGTAGTGTAGAAGGGTGAGGGTAGTGTAGAAGGGTGAGGGTGGTGTAGAAGGGTGAGGGTAGTGTAGAAGGGTGAGGGTAGTGTAGAAGGGTGAGGGTAGTGTAGAAGGGTGAGGGTAGTGTAGAAGGGTGAGGGTAGTGTAGAAGGGTGAGGGTAGTGTAGAAGGGTGAGGGTAGTGTAGAAGGGTGAGGGTAGTGTAGAAGGGTGAGTGTAGAAGGGTGAGGGTAGTGTAGAAGGGAGAGGGTGAGGGTAGTGTAGGAGGGTGAGGGTAGTGTAGAAGGGTGGTGTAGAAGGGTGAGGGTAGTGTAGAAGGGTGAGGGTAGTGTAGAAGGGTGAGGGTGGTGTAGAAGGGTGAGGGTAGTGTAGAAGGGTGAGGGTGTTGTAGAAGGGTGAGGGTGAGGGTAGTGTAGGAGGGTGAGGGTAGTGTAGAAGGGTGAGGGTAGTGTAGAAGGGTGAGTGTGGTGTAGAAGGGTGAGGGAGTGTAGGGTGAGTGTAGAAGGGTGAGGGTAGTGTAGAGGGTGAGGGGTGTGAGGGTAGTGTAGAAGGGTGAGGGTGGTGTAGAAAGGGTGAGGGTGGTGTTGAAGGGTTGAGGGTAGTGTAGAAGGGTGAGGGTAGTGTAGAAGGGTGAGGGTAGTGTAGAAGGGTGAGGGTAGTAGAAGGGTGAGAAGGGTGAGGGTAGTGTAGAAGGGTGAGGGTAGTGTAGAAGGGTGAGGGTAGTGTAGAAGGGTGAGGGTAGTGTAGAAAGGGTAGGTAGAAGGGTGAGGGTAGTGTAGAAGGGTGAGGTGTAGAAGGGAGGGTAGTGTAGAAGGGTGAGGGTAGTGTAGAAGGGTGAGGGTAGTGTGTAGAAGGGTGAGGGTAGTGTAGAAGGGTGAGGGTAGTGTAGAAGGGTGAGAGTAGTGTAGAAGGGAGAGGGGTAGTGTAGAAGGGTGAGGGTAGTGTAGAAGGGTGAGGGTAGTGTAGGAGGGTGAGGGTAGTGTAGAAGGGTGAGGGTAGTGTAGAAGGGTGAGGGTAGTGTAGAAGGGTGAGGGTAGTGTAGAAGGGAGAGGGGTAGTGTAGAAGGGGTGAGGGTAGTGTAGAAGGGTGAGGGTAGTGTAGAAGGGTGAGGGTGGTGTTGAAGGGTGAGGGTAGTGTAGGAGGGTGAGGGTAGTGTAGAAGGGAGAGGGGTAATGTAGAAGGGTGAGGGTAGTGTAGAAGGGTGAGGGTAGTGTAGAAGGGTGAGGGTAGTGTAGAAGGGTGAGGGTAGTGTAGAAGGGTGAGGGTAGTGTAGAAGGGAGAGGGTAGTGTAGAAGGGTGAGGGTAGTGTAGAAGGGTGAGGGTAGTGTAGAAGGGTGAGGGTAGTGTAGAAGGGTGAGGGTGGTGTAGAAGGGAGAGGGGTAGTGTAGAAGGGGGTGAGGATAGTGTAGAAGGGTGAGGGTAGTGTAGAAGGGTGAGGGTGGTGTAGAAGGGTGAGGGTAGTGTAGAAGGGTGAGGGTGGTGTAGAAGGGTGAGGGTAGTGTAGACGGGTGAGAGTAGTGTAGAAGGTTGAGGGTGGTGTAGAAGGGTGAGGGTAGTGTAGAAGGGTGAGGGTGGTGTAGAAGGGTGAGGGTGGTGTAGAAGGGTGAGGGTAGTGTAGGAGGGTGAGGGTAGTGTAGAAGGGAGAGGGTAGTGTAGAAGGGTGAGGGTAGTGTAGAAGGGTGAGGGTAGTGTAGAAGGGTGAGGGTGGTTGTAGAAGGGTGAGGGTAGTGTAGGAGGGTGAGGGTAGTGTAGAAGGGTGAGGGTAGTGTAGAAGGGTGAGGGTAGTGTAGAAGGGTGAGGGTAGTGTAGAAGGGTGAGGGTAGTGTAGAAGGGAGAGGGCAGTGTAGAAGGGTGAGGGTAGTGTAGAAGGGTGAGGGTAGTGTAGAAGGGTGAGGGTAGTGTAGAAGGGTGAGGGTGGTGTAGAAGGGTGAGGGTAGTGTAGAAGGGTGAGGGTAGTGTAGAAGGGTGAGGGTAGTGTAGAAGGGTGAGGGTAGTGTAGAAGGGTGAGGGTAGTGTAGAAGGGTGAGAGTAGTGTAGAAGGGAGAGGGGTAGTGTAGAAGGGTGAGGGTAGTGTAGAAGGGTGAGGGTAGTGTAGGAGGGTGAGGGTAGTGTAGAAGGGTGAGGGTAGTGTAGAAGGGTGAGGGTAGTGTAGAAGGGTGAGGGTAGTGTAGAAGGGAGAGGGGTAGTGTAGAAGGGGTGAGGGTAGTGTAGAAGGGTGAGGGTAGTGTAGAAGGGTGAGGGTGGTGTTGAAGGGTGAGGGTAGTGTAGGAGGGTGAGGGTAGTGTAGAAGGGAGAGGGGTAGTGTAGAAGGGTGAGGGTAGTGTAGAAGGGTGAGGGTAGTGTAGAAGGGTGAGGGTGGTGTAGAAGGGTGAGGGTAGTGTAGAAGGGTGAGGGTGGTGTAGAAGGGTGAGGGTGGTGTAGAATGGTGAGGGTAGTGTAGAAGGGTGAGGGTAGTGTAGAAGGGAGAGGGTAGTGTAGAAGGGTGAGGGTAGTGTAGAAGGGTGAGGGTAGTGTAGAAGGGTGAGGGTAGTGTAGAAGGGTGAGGGTGGTGTAGAAGGGTGAGGGTAGTGTAGAAGGGTGAGGGTAGTGTAGAAGGGAGAGGTGTAGTGTAGAAGGGGTGATGATAGTGTAGAAGGGTGAGGGTAGTGTAGAAGGGTGAGGATGGTGTAGAAGGGTGAGGGTAGTGTCGAAGGGTGAGGGTGGTGTAGAAGGGTGAGGGTAGTGTAGACGGGTGAGGGTAGTGTAGAAGGGTGAGGGTGGTGTAGAAGGGTGAGGGTAGTGTAGAAGGGTGAGGGTGGTGTAGAAGGGTGAGGGTGGTGTAGAATGGTGAGGGTAGTGTAGGAGGGTGAGGGTAGTGTAGAAGGGAGAGGGTAGTGTAGAAGGGTGAGGGTAGTGTAGAAGGGTGAGGGTAGTGTAGAAGGGTGAGGGTGGTGTAGAAGGGTGAGGGTAGTGTAGGAGGGTGAGGGTAGTGTAGAAGGGAGAGGGTAGTGTAGAAGGGTGAGGGTAGTGTAGAAGGGTGAGGGTAGTGTAGAAGGGTGAGGGTAGTGTAGAAGGGAGAGGGTAGTGTAGAAGGGTGAGGGTAGTGTAGAAGGGTGAGGGTAGTGTAGAAGGGTGAGGGTAGTGTAGAAGGGTGAGGGTGGTGTAGAAGGGTGAGGGTAGTGTAGAAGGGTGAGGGTAGTGTAGAAGGGAGAGGGGTAGTGTAGAAGGGGTGAGGGTAGTGTAGAAGGGTGAAGGTAGTGTAGAAGGGTGAGGGTGGTGTAGAAGGGTGAGGGTAGTGTAGGAGGGTGAGGGTGGTGTAGAAGGGTGAGGGTAGTGTAGGAGGGTGAGGGTAGTGTAGAAGGGAGAGGGGTAGTGTAGAAGGGTGAGGGTAGTGTAGAAGGGTGAGGGTAGTGTAGAAGGGTGAGGGTAGTGTAGAAGGGTGAGGGTAGTGTAGAAGGGTGAGGGTAGTGTAGAAGGGAGAGGGTAGTGTAGAAGGGTGAGGGTAGTGTAGAAGGGTGAGGGTAGTGTAGAAGGGTGAGGGTAGTGTAGAAGGGTGAGGGTGGTGTAGAAGGGTGAGGGTAGTGTAGAAGGGTGAGGGTAGTGTAGAAGGGTGAGGGTAGTGTAGAAGGGAGAGGGTAGTGTAGAAGGGTGAGGGTAGTGTAGAAGGGTGAGGGAGAGTGAGGTACAGGAGGGAGAGTGAGGTACAAAAGGGAGACGGGGTCACAGAAAGGAGAGGGAAGTATAGATGTGAGAGAGAAGTAATTTTATGGTCGAGTTACTGATGGTCGTATCAGACTGATGGACCAGCTGGCGTTTTTCAAAACCTTACTCCAAGATTTATCATCTGTGATCTTGATAGCTAGAGGTCAAACCTTAACCAACATTGAAAGAAACAATGTTGGGTTCCCTCGCTAGATCCACAGTCTGCCTGCCACCTGGATCCTCATCAGCGACAACAGAGAATGAGCATGAAAGGTGTGAGAATGTAAATACAAGACTCGGGTTAATAAACTTGTGCACATAATAATTTTGGTGATCAGTAATCACCCAATCTCGGTATCCATCAGAGTACATCTCGCAACGATCTTTGTTTGTCTCGAGATCTTATAAGACTGTAACAGTGTTAAGCAGTCAAGCTCACTGAGGAATAACCAGTCTTTAGCTTTCAGGAGTCGTGGTACTAGTGGAGCGAGCACGACGATGTATGTGTGTAAACATTTTTGTAAACACATTTGAGCTATTGGACTGTTACAGGAAAGTGTTGAGAGAGACAGTGGTTACTACGGATGTCTTAGTGTCACCTAAGTGGTGTAATTAGCGGTTGTCTCTGGGACAAGTATATATTAATATTATTATTGTGTTGAGTGACAACTTGTTATTGGTTCGTCTGGGAGGTAAGCAATAATTAGTGCTGTTAATTGTTATAATTCATGAAGTGTTAATTATCATTGATAGTTGACTATGTGATAGCGTAATTAATGTAACTCATTGACTTGTTTAATGTCATAGTGACAGTGAGTGATAACGTAAAGTGGTAAATTAATTGACTGATTGTTGACTGTCTGAGTGACAGAAGGATTAACATAAATTAATTGTATTAATTAATTCATTGTGAATTAATGTCTTTGTGATGATACATCGTTAAAGAAATTATTTGTTGTTGAGATTGTTGTTCTTGTAATGTCTAGGTGACATTGTTAGAGTTATTGTGCTCACCTAGTTGTGCTTGCGAGGGTTGAGGTTTGGCTCTTTGGTCCCGCTTCTCAACTGTCAATCTGCTGGTGTACAGGTTCCTGAGCTTCTCGAGCTCTATCATATCTGCATTTGAAACTGTGTATGGAGTCAGCCTCCACCACATCACTGCCTAATGCATTCTATTTACTAACTACTCTGACACTGACAAAGTTCTTTCTAATGTCTGTCTTTGCTCATTTGGGTACTCATCTTACACTTGAGTCCCCTTGTTTATGTACCACCCGTGTTAAATAATCCATCCTTGTCCACCATGTCAAATCCCCTGAGAATTTTGGATGTCGTGATCATGTCTCCCTTTACTCATGTCTTCTAGCGACGTGAGGTGCAGTTCCCTCAGCCTTTCCTCGTAACTCATGCCTCTTAGTTCTGGGACTAGTCTAGCGGCATACCTCTGAGTTTTTTAAAGCTTCGTCTTGTGCTTGACAAGGTTTCGGACTCCTTGCTGGGGCCGCATACTCCAGGATTGGCCTTACATACTTGGTATACAAGGTTCTAAAAGATTCCTTACACAAGTTTTTGAAGGTAGTTCTGATGTTAGGCGGGCTAGCATACGCCGCTGATATTATTCTTTTGATGTTGACGAAAGCACTCACTACATAGTGAAAAGACAACGACGTTTCGTCGTCGACTTCACAATCGACTTGATAATGGTTTAGGACGGACCGAAACTTCGTCGTCTCTTCATTTTCTTGTGTGTGGTTTGATCAACATTTTTCAGCCACGTTATTGTGACTCCTTATCTGCTTATTCTTTTGATGGGGGCTTCAGGAGACAGGTTTGGCGTGATATCAACTCCTAGATCTTTCTCTCTGTCCATCTCGTGATGCACTTCATCTCTCATTCGGTATCCAGTGACTGGCTTCCTATTTCCTCCCCCTAGTTTCATTATGTTACGGTATCGACGCCGTTGCTGGAGTGGGGAGTAGCGATTTCCGCGCCATCTATGGACCTGCACTCCAAATCTCAAGTATTAGATGAGATGCAGACAACGCCACCTGTTGGTGGTGGTGTGGCCTTGTGAAAGGCTCCTGCTTCATACGTCAGTTAGGAGGTGAGGTCGATGATGATGACCTCTGGTGGGTGGCGTAATGATACCCACGCCATCAAGGTGGTGAATACAATTACAATTTTAGTTTCGCGGTGGAAAAGGGTGTTATCCTAAGGCCACCCAGTATACTGTCTGTCTAACTAATGACGTTTATCCTCACAGAAGTGACGTGAGGAGGCGATTGCACTGAGGACAGTTCACCTTGGGCAGTCCAGAACTCTTGACTTGGTCCTGTGAAAGGACAAAGTGGCCGCCGTCGATAGTAGCAGTGTGTTAGCTGCTGAAGTTATGCAATGTTGTATGGACTGACGCACCCAGGATTTACCCAAGAAGAGTTACGAGGCGACAATAATGCATCTGTTGAGAAGTGCTGCTAGAGTGTTGCTACAGACTCCTGCCAGGGTGTTAGCTACCCCCTGTACGTAATTATTTGTGACCCCTGTCAGCATGTTGGTGAAACCCTCTGTCAGTGTGTTACTGGAGAGCGGATGTGGGGTATTGGGACAGTGTGATGATACGGTCTGTGGACTGGCCAATGTTGAGGAAGATGAACTCGCCGGTGATTACCATTGAGTGTGACGACGTGTACCTGGACGTATTGGACTTGCCGGTATTTGATGAACACTGTCGATCCGTTCTGGGACATTGGGGGTCCTGAGTGAAAGTGACAGTGTAAATATGTTTAGTAATACTTAGAGATATAATATATATATATATATATATATATATATATATATATATATATATATATATATATATATATATATATATATTGGTGAAGGTGATAAGATATTGATGAGGGTATAATTGTGTATTGTTTATCCCCCTATATTCTTTGCACTACTACTTGCCGCAGCGAGTTCTTGAAAACTTACCATCGACTTGTGGAAGGATCAAGAAGAAAAAGTTATAAGACACGTTACGAGAAAAACCTGGTTACGGGCCCTAGCTGGCCGTAACACATTACCTTACATTTACTTGGGTTGAACGTTAGTAGCTATTTGTTGGACTATTCCTTCAGTGTGCTTTGGTAAGCTTGTAGCCTCATACAATCTTCCTCCGTCTTAATCCTCCTCATAATTTTTGTATCATCAGAAAACATTGAAAGGAACGTGTCTATTCCTTCTGGGAGATCATTCACATAAATCAGGAACAGTATAGGTCCAAGTATGTTGACCAGACCACACACTAGAAGGTGAAGGGACGACGATGTTTCGGTCCGTCCTGGACCATTCTCAAGTCGATTGTGAGAGTCTCAACTCTCACAATCGACTTGAGAATGGTCCAGGACAGACCGAAACGTTGTCGTCCCCTTCACCTTCTAGTGTGTTGTCTGGTCAATATACTTTAGCCACGTTATTGTGACTCATCGCCTGCAGTATAGGTCCAAGAACTGGTCCCTGAAGAACTCCACTGGTGACGCCTCGCCACTCTGAGACATCACCTCTCACAGTGACTCTATGTCTTCTGTTGCTTAGGTACTCCCTGATCCAGTGGAGTACCTTCCCTTTCTCTTCTGCTTGCATCTCCAGCTTTTTCACTAGCCTCTTATGTTGTACTGTGTCAAAGGCTTTCTGACAGTCCAAAAAATGCAGTCTGCCCTGCCCTCCCTTTCTTGCCTGAATTTTGTTGTCTTGTCATAGAATTTAATGAATTATGTGAGACATGATCTGCAGTTCCTGAAGCCATACTGATGTTGTGATACAAAGTTATTCTGCCCCAGATGTTCCATTAGTTGTTTTGTGCACAATCTTCTCTATCACCTTGCATGGTATTCAAGTTAGTGACATGGCCTGTAGTTCAGTGCATTCTGGCTATCACTCTTCTTGAATATCGAGACTACATTAGTCGTCTTCCAAATTTTTGGCAGTTCACCTGTTACCAGTGATTTGTTATACACCATGGCGAGTGGCTGGCACAGAGTTTCTGCTCCTTCCTTCAGTATCCAAAGTGAGATTCCATCTGAGCCTATAGCGTTTTTGACTTCCAACTCTAGCAGATGCCTCGTCACCTCCCCACTGGTAATTACAAACTCATCTATTGGTGTTTGGTTAGATAGGCCCTCTCCTATGTCTGGGATTTCCCCCTTGCTCTACTGTGAAGACCAGGAATTTCTTATTGAGTTCCTTGCACACTTCCTTGTCGTTTGTAGTGAAATTGTCTTCCCCAATCCTCAGTTTCATTATCTGTTCCTTCACTGTTGTTTTTCTCCTGATGTTGTTGTGCAGCAATTTAGCTTGTGTCAGTCTTGGTGACAGTGTTCTTTGTATTCATTTACGTGTGTTAATGTTATGTGTTGGTGAAATGTTTTGATACTGCCAGTGGCAAGTGTAGTAATTGCCAAGAGTGTTCACATTGTTTTCAGTTAGTTCACTTTTGTTCATGACCTGTCCAGTGGATCGAGACTATTGTCTCTTTAATACCTGTCAGAGTGGTGGGAACTGAGACCTGCTGGGAAGTGGTGCTTTGACAGTTGTCGCGGTGACACTCTTGAGTAACGTAACTAATGGGGGTCACTGTGTATCAGTAAGTTGTTGAATAAATTCATTTATTTTGGTACTTGTGCCTTTGATGTTATTCCTCATTCTGCACTACAACCCCCCTCCCTATATTTCATATCCTACTTGAAGTTGGCATTAATTTGAGTTGGCTCAAGATCCAGCCCATAGCGTCGAACATTAAATAATAAATTCGGAGTGAGAACCCATCAAATACCTGCTAGAGTTACTTGCAAGCAAGTTGCAGAGAGACCTACTTAAGTGGGGAAGGTCTGGTACTGCTTGTGGAATAGAAGACCGCCCTGGCTTTCATCTTCCCCAGAAATACATAGATCTTTGGCGTCTTGCTCATGCCTCCGGAGTGTATTCATTTGTTTGTGGAAGGCAAACATTCGAGTACACATCCCAATAACCAGTACAAATCTCACATTCTGGTGCCCAGCGCGGTGCTAGACTTGTGTGGAATAATTGTCAACTTCATATCTGACGCCCAAGGAGGGGTTAAAAAGTGAATAGTGATAAAAGGATATTTTTACAGTTATCAAGGAGAATAATAGTAAACAGAGAGTCGACATCAAGACTAAGCATCTTACAAGAGGGTTGCAGGCGCAGTCTTTCTATGAAGTTCTGAGAGTGACGGAGGTGGGCAGGAGAAAAAGTGCCAAGATAAGGAGTCAGAGTTTTAGCAAGCCAGGAGGCAAGAGGTGAATTTACATTTTCTGAGATGGAAAGGGATATAGGAGAAGATGATGTTGCAGTAGTAGTAGTAAGGAGAGAATAGGGAGAAAGGTGGAGATGGGGAAGAGGCGAGGAGAGGGGAGATGTGAGAGGGGGACATTGGGAGAGATGGTTGCGAGGGAATTTGAAAGGGGAGTTGTGAGTGGTGAAGAGGGGAGTATTAGGGGAGGAAGTTCGCGAGGGATGGAGAGTGGGAGATTCGGAGAGAGTGGAGAACAACGGTGAGGAGAGAGAGTGGAGAACAACGGTGAGGAGAGAGAGTGGAGAACAACGGTGAGGAGAGAGAGGGGAGAACAACGGTGAGGAGAGAGAGTGGAGAACAACGGTGAGGAGAGAGAGGGGAGAACAACGGTGAGGAGAGAGAGTGGCGAACAACGGTGAGGAGAAAGAGGGGATTTAGGTTGAGAAAGCAAGAGAATGGGGAGATGGGAACGGGGGAGAGATAGACTCGGGCCCAGCCGGGTGCTCCCACCCCACCAGTATCTGATACTAGCAGGAAAGAGGCAGAGCTGCAAGGACTGTCTTGGGATACAGAGCTTTTCATCGTGCTTGGTCTTGACTTTGTTTCATTTACTATTACACATTACAAAGTGGTTAAGTAATTGCAAAACACAAGAACTTCTTGCTCAAAATCCAAGTTAACCAGGGTTGTAAATCTCAAGTGTTCTTCATAAAACTAAAGCTCAGTGTTACGGTATTGACACCATCGTCGGAGTGGGGAGGGGCAATTTCAGCGCCACCTATGGGTCTGCACTTCAGCTCCCCTGGTATTGGGCGCTATGCAGACAACTCCATCTGGTAGCGGTGGCGTGGTATCAGCGAATCAGAATGTGAGGTCGATATTGATGACCTCTGGTGGGTGACATATCACGATCAACGCCATCTAGGTTGTGGCTACAATGACTAATGTCAATTCCCCGGTGAACGAGTGTTATCCCAGGGTTACCTAGTGTCCTGTCCATCTGGCTAATGTCGTATTTATTGATGACCAATATGTCCATATGTCCACAGAGGTCCACAAAGGTCCATATGTCCACAGAGGTCCACAGAGGTCCATATGTTCACAAAGGTCCACAGAGGTCCATATGTCCACAGAGGTCCACAGAGGTCCATATGTTCACAGAGGTCCACAGAGGTCCATATGTCCACAGAGGTCCACAGAGGTCCATATGTTCACAGAGGTCCATATGTCCACAGAGGTCCACAAAGGTCCATATGTCCACAGAGGTCCACAGAGGTCCATATGTCCACAGAGGTCCACAAAGGTCCATATGTCCACAGAGGTCCACAGAGGCCCATATGTCCACAGAGGTCCACAAAGGTCCATATGTCCACAGAGGTCCACAGAGGTCCATATGTCCACAGAGGTCCACAAAGGTCCATATGTCCACAGAGGTCCACAGAGGCCCATATGTCCACAGAGGTCCACAGAGGTCCATATGTCCACAGAGGTCCACAAAGGTCCATATGTCCACAGAGGTCCATATGTTCACAGAGGTCCACAGAGGTCCATATGTCCACAGAGGTCCACAGAGGTCCATATGTCCACAGAGGTCCACAAAGGTCCATATGTCCACAGAGGTCCACAGAGGTCCATATGTCCACAGAGGTCCACAGAGGTCCACAGAGGTCCATATGTCCACAGAGGTGTCACATGGAGGCGATTGATCTGAGGAGGGCAGTTCACCTGTGGCAGTCCACGAACTCTTAGCTTGGTCTTGCGAAAGGACTAAAGAGCCACCGTCGATCCGAGCAGTGTGTGTTAGCTGCTGATATATACAGTGTTCTTGAAAATCGACGTACCCAGGCTTGGCTTGTAAGAGTTAAAGAACATAGTGATGTGTCTATTATGAAGAGCTGCTAGCAAGCTGCTGGAGACTTCTGCCAGGGTGTTAGCAACCCCTGTATATGTTTGCTTGAGACCCCCATCAGCGTGTTGTGGAACCCTCTGCCAGTGAGCATCTGGCAGAGGTAGTAATCTGGTGGGGTGTAGGCACATTGTGATACTGTGTGGGTGGACTGCCTCATGTAAAAAGTGAATTCGCCAATATTTGCCAGTGGACAACGTATACTTCGAATGAGGATTCACTGGGCTTGATGAACACTGACATTGTGTTGTACCCTGAATGAAGAGGCAGTTGTACATACGTATAGTAATAATCTATTATATATATAATATATATATATATATATATATATATATATATATATATATATATATATATATATATATATATATATTAGTGGTGAAGGCATAAATATATTGGTGAAGGGAATTATGTCTTGCTTACCCCCCCCCCCTTATCTTTGCATTGCACTACTGCTTGATAGTAAGCTTTCTTGAAAGCTTACTACCGACTTGGGGTCGGATATAGAAAGATGTTATAACATCAAGAACCCGGTTACTGTCCCATTGTGGCCGTAACACTCTGACTCCTAATCTCTCTTTCAAACACTTTAATTTTGTGTGATGTTTGTTCAATGGTCTGTACTGTTTAGCCGGTACATTGCTACTTCCTTGTTTAGTGGAGATATATCTGTTGATTCTTATATTTTTGTTTCTGCAGGAATATTCCTGTGCAGGCCCTAAGCCTCTGGCTGGCTCACTAAATGTTACTTGTGTGTTGTTTCTGTTTTACGTAGGCGGAGTATGAGTATTTATGACTCGTATGTTCACTTCCGAAAGATTATACTCTTGCTATTGTTATTTTACACTTCACTAAAAAAAGTCAGGAACCAAGATGAGTGCATGGACGTGTTATTAATTTATCTTTCAATATCTGCTGCTTTCGTGTTAAAATCTGTTATATTGTCAGAGCTTTGGATACCGTTCATAAAGAAGCTGACTGAGTCTTCAACTTTCACCTTATTTATTGGGTTGCTAAAGATAATCTCACACTGTTCTTTTTAAGATTTCACTTACTTCCTTGTCTTTCTCTGAGTTCAACCATCACTTGTAAGTATAGGTCCAGTACTGGTGGATATTGTTTGTTCAAACTATACGCTTTTAAACAACTTTCTAAGTAAATCCCGGGAACATAGAATGCCAGACAACTTGAATACTTATGGCACAACATAACAACAATTGGGTCGAAAACCCCTATTAGAAAGTAGCTATTTACAGGTTTATTACAAATAGGGAAGCCTCTCTAGCTCAGATTTTTTTAAAAATAAGCAAGAAATGCTAAAAAAGAATAAAATAAGACAACTGAGGCTCTGAAATATATCTGGGCAGGGAAGGTGATCTTGAGATCATTTCGGGGCTTTAGTGTCCCCGCGGCCCGGTCCTCGACCATGCCTCCATGGACAAGGGAAGGACAAATCCTGAGGGTATTTTTTTCATAAATATTAAACAAATATTAGGAAGAAGACTTAGTAATCTAAATATTAAACTGGTCATATAACTGATATTGACAAAACAATGAGTGGTATTATAAATAAGGACTTCCTCTCTGTATTTAATAACAAATACATTGATACAATGCATGCAGGTTGCCAAAACTGTTGAGGTAATCATGTAGTTGCACCCACCTAGATGTAAAGTTTACCTTGTTCACCTGGGTGGTGAAGAGAAAAAGGCCTACTTTATTGTTACCAAAAACAACCCGTTCTCGCAAATTCGTAAAGTCAATATTGACTTATTAACTACGTGCATAGGTGATATACTAAACATAACAGATACCCTTAAAAAGATTCATAGAAAACACCGACCTTACCTAACCTTGTTAGTATCTTAAGATAAGCATCTTATTGCAATTATTACCTAACCTATACTAGGTATAGGTTAAGTAATAATTGTAATTACGAAGCAATAAGATGCTTATCTTAAGATACTAACAAGGTTAGGTAAGGTCGGCACATATTTAATAAGTCAATATTGACTTATTAAATTTGCGAGAACGGGTTGACCAAAAAATATATAAATTAGGTCAGTAGGCTTTCACAGCAACCCCCCCCCCCCCCTCCCATCTCTCAGAGCCAGATGAATTATTTGGTAAGATTTTAGGGAATGTAGAGAAGACATTAGTCAGCCATTTCTTGCATGTTGAATTATTAATTAGAGGAGAGGAGAGCAGCAGAGTCGTGTAGAGGAGACACAAGAGTCGTGTAGAGGAGAGCACCAGAGTCGTGTAGAGGAGATCACCAGAGTCGTGTAGAGGAGATCACCAGAGTCGTGTAGAGGAGAGCAGCAGAGTCGTGTAGAGGAGATCACCAGAGTCGTGTAGAGGAGAGCAGCAGAGTCGTGTAGAGGAGAGCACCAGAGTCGTGTAGAGGAGAGCACCAGAGTCGTGTAGAGGAGAGCACCAGAGTCGTGTAGAGGAGAGCACCAGAGTCGTGTAGAGGAGAGCACCAGAGTCGTGTAGAGGAGAGCAGCAGAGTCGTGTAGAGGAGAGCACCAGAGTCGTGTAGAGGAGAGCAGCAGAGTCGTGTAGAGGAGAGCACCAGAGTCGTGTAGAGGAGAGCACCAGAGTCGTGTAGAGGAGAGCACCAGAGTCGTGTAGAGGAGAGCACCAGAGTCGTGTAGAGGAGAGCACCAGAGTCGTGTAGAGGAGAGCACCAGAGTCGTGTAGAGGAGAGCACCAGAGTCGTGTAGAGGAGAACACCAGAGTAGTGTAGAGGAGAGCACCAGAGTAGTGTAGAGGAAAGCACCAGAGTAGTGTAGAGGAGAGCACCAGAGTCGTGTAGAGGAGAGCACCAGAGTCGTGTAGAGGAGAGCACCAGAGTAGTGTAGAGGAGAGCACCAGAGTCGTGTAGAGGAGAGCACCAGAGTAGTGTAGAGGAGAGCACCAGAGTCGTGTAGAGGAGAGCACTAGAGTCGAGTAGAGGAGAGCACCAGAGTCGTGTAGAGGAGAGCACCAGAGTCGTGTAGAGGAGAGCACCAGAGTAGTGTAGAGGAGAGCACCAGAGTAGTGTAGAGGAGAACACCAGAGTAGTGTAGAGGAGAGCACCAGAGTCGTGTAGAGGAGAGCACCAGAGTAGTGTAGAGGAGAGCACCAGAGTCGTGTAGAGGAGAGCACCAGAGTCGTGTAGAGGAGAGCACCAGAGTAGTGTAGAGGAGAGCACCAGAGTAGTGTAGAGGAGAACACCAGAGTAGTGTAGAGGAGAGCACCAGAGTCGTGTAGAGGAGAGCACCAGAGTAGTGTAGAGGAGAGCACCAGAGTCGTGTAGAGGAGAGCACCAGAGTAGTGTAGAGGAGAGCACCAGAGTAGTGTAGAGGAGAGCACCAGAGTCGTGTAGAGGAGAGCACCAGAGTAGTGTAGAGGAGAGCACCAGAGTCGTGTAGAGGAGAGCACCAGAGTAGTGTAGAGGAGAGCACCAGAGTCGTGTAGAGGAGAGCACTAGAGTCGTGTAGAGGAGAGCACCAGAGTCGTGTAGAGGAGAGCACCAGAGTCGTGTAGAGGAGAGCACCAGAGTCGTGTAGAGGAGAGCACCAGAGTCGTGTAGAGCACCTATCTCGTGTAGAAGTGGGGAGATTGTTCCAAAGCCTTAAAATATCGAACAATTAACTTAATGTCTATTACAATCAGTATGTTTGAATCAGTATTTACAAAGCAGTTTGTTTATATCGTCAAAAATGTGGAATAATAAATTATTTCCAACAAGTTAAATTAAGGGTCACATGTTTAATAAAAATTGAAGGGACGACGACGTTTCGGTCCGTCCTGGACCATTCTCAAGTCGATTGTCACAATCGACTTGAGAATGGTCCAGGACGGACCGAAACGTCGTCGTCCCTTCAATTTCTAGTGTGTGGTCTGGTCAACATACTTCAGCCACGTTATTGTGACTCATCGCCTGCATGTTTAATAAATTTACTCTCATTCTTTTCCAGTATATTTAATATTGTTGAGTGTAGAGAGAACTGTGACATTTTATATCATGAATTCTGCCAAGCCCTGGAAACAATACCTCAAGAGAGACTCGTAAGAAAGTTAGGAGCACATTACATTAGTGGGTTATCCTAAGCTAAATAAATGCTTGGTTATTTTAAAGACTCGTTTTTCGATAGAATTCTTGATGAGTCGGATACTTTTGATATCGTTCGCCTTATGCGTTTCTGTTCTCGTATTGGCATCTTTGGTGATATTTAGCGCCTCTGATTATTCGGCACAGATTAGCCTTCCCGGTTTGGTGTCTTCTTTTGATAATTACTTACTTACTTAAAGACATTTTACACTAAGAGTAGAGACTCTTTGACTCTATAGAGCGAATATTACTAATTTTTATTATCTAATTGTCCATTATGTCAATATATTTACGATTGTGTACATAGTTATAAAAATGTGTTGCGAAGACTGAGGAGTCTACAAGAGGCTGGACAACGGGCCGTAAGATGAGAGTCGAATCCCCATATTATTCCATTGTTCTCAGAGCAGCTCTTTCTCGCCAACGTTCCCAACGTCAAGGAACTGTTGTACTAAAGTGCTCTAACCTAACCTACCACAGGAACCACGAACAGAAAGTGGGACATTATATCAATTTCGCGAGCCGCTGCACGATTTCTTGCACTTGGCGCTCATTTCTTGCACAAGTGTTTGGCTTGAGGGCAAGTCTGTGTCAAAATGTTGTTCGTGGACCAGCGGTGAGGTGCGGACCTCCCTGTGAGTATTAATGATAAATTATAATATTTAACTTACATAAAAGAAAGTTATTGGATACCCGATATGATGGAAAATCCCATTTTTACCAAATGTTCATTATATAAAGTCTGTAATATGCAGAGTATTTTGGTTCTTTTGGGCCCCTTGGGTACCCTTGGGCCCCCTTGGGTACTCTTGTGCCCCCTTTGGGTACCCTTGGGCCCCAGTTGGGTACCCTTGGGCCCCAGTTGGGTACCCTTGGGCCCCAGTTGGGTACCCTTGGGCCCCAGTTGGGTACCCTTGGGCCCCAATTGGGTACCCTTGGGCCCCAGTTGGGTACCCTTGGGCTCCAGTTGGGTACCCTTGGGCCCCAGTTGGGTACCCTTGGGCCCCCATAGGGTACCCTTGGGATTAGTGTTTGTGAGGAACGTGACAACACAATGACACAGCTTAAGGAGTGACATGAACAAAGCATACAAATGGATGAAACCATACATCAGAGAACATACACATTATGGATTATATTTATATACAAAATAGACCAAGAAATATCAGATATCAATAAGTTAAGACTGAAGAAAGATATGATAAACTACTGGTTTTGAAATAGGCGTGTAGAGTTATGGAGTAAATTACCGGGTAACATAATACACGTAATATTGCTGGATTGTTTCAAGCGTAGGTTAGACATGTTTTTAAGTAAGATTGTGAGTATATTAATTTTTGCTGCCTCACATAGGCCAGTGGACCTGGTGTAGTCTTCATTATTCATAGGATCTTAAATTATTTTAAAAGTATAAATATTGGAATATAAAAAATAACACATTTTTGAGAAACTACCATTTTGAGTTGCACGATAAGCTAAGTTTTACATCTGTGTGTTTGGGTATCGCTGCAGCTTGGACAAGCACAGCCTGAGGATAGATTGCAAGTTTGCTGCAGTGAATCTAAATATACCTTTTCTGAGAATTGTATTTGTAAAATCTAAACAAACTTAAAAGAGGCGATAGTTTAAGTCGTCAATCATCCTATCTGAGCCACAATAGTCGTCAATATCCCACCGCATGAGGCCCTCAAACACTGCAGAATTGTTAGAATAAATCTAAGTTCTTCAGAACCAAGATCCAGTAGTAAATTAAGTGACTTAGTTGCCGTGACGGCCACGCACATGGTCCCTCCAGTAAGGTCCACAATACTTCCGTGGCTGAATAATATTGTGGGACGAGTTACTAGAGAACGGCTGGGCTCTACCCAACACACACAAGGCAATAACAGTTGCAATCTGTGATGACAAATTCCATAGTGACTGCGTGGAATTTGGAATTGTGTATTCAGGAAAGTTTGAGTTGTGCCCATTCTGCAGGCCTTCATGTAGCCGACTGTTAGATCCATAGTCATCCCTTATATAGCATTCCCAGCGTTCGTTTTATTGTTCTGCCCAACGAAATCGAAATACACAACTTGAATGGAAATTTTTTATTGGCATGCAGTGCATTTTAAGTATTTTATATTACGTCCTTCCTACTGTCAACACTTTATTTTCGCGTTTATGTCTGTCTATTAAAAAAAAAAACCCTTAGAAGGGTAAATAGTTTCTTCTGTTAATTATGATTAGTAATCAAAGTAAACCTTGTTTATACTGATTATACCGCCGGGAGCTCGCGCCCCGGAGTCCCCTAACTGCTGGCATAAATTGGAAATACTCAGACGCAGGTACCACTCAGTGCATGTATCCACGGACACTGGTATGTTTAGTGTTAGGCTCAACACGAGGCATCCTTTGGGCGGTTATTAATGCCATACAAGGACTCACGTACCAACAACTTCAAGCCTCAACATTGTCTAGGGACAAATGGAGTCCAACAGCACTTGTATCAATGAAAAGGTTTGATTCTTAGTTTAAGGCCTATCAACCACAGAAAAGTAATTTAGGGCTCGACGAAAGATAATGAGAAACAAGGAAGTATATATTTATATATCCCTGAATATTAACCAGGACTAAACCAGATTCTCTGAATATTTACAACCAGAAGCGGTGTTAGTCTCTTGGTGTTTGTGTACTTCTAAGCTGAGATAAAGAGAGCAGACTCAGCAGGCAGACTGGCCGGAGATTTTAATATGTAGCAATTTCATATATTTAAATTAATGACTCAAACCTGCATCAATAAGGTTTTCTTTTGTATTGTTTGTTATTATAAGGAGATGTAAGATATTGTATCATTAATCCTAATGATGGTATAAGGAAAATTAGGATAATTTTTTTTTAACTTAAAACCCAACTTTGTGTATTGAAGATGATGTTGTCTTGTATTGCCGATTACACAGACTCGCTAAGTATAACTTATAGTTGACAGCATTGATTTTTTATATTGAAAACAGCTCAAAACACTGAACAAATTTTCCAGCTTGGCAAGTGGGCACCGGTTGACAGAAGAGACCCAGAGACACTTCAAGATTATATACAACCAAATACCACATTCACTCCCAGCATCTACCACCTACGGGGCTACTCATGCCCGTGCCACCTCTTGTGGTAGCTTAAACTAACACCACCAGGACAAACCTCAATAACACCAGGACAAACCTCACTATCGCTTCCAGGACAACCCTCAATAACACGACCAGGACAATCGTCACTAACACTACCAGGACATTCGTCATTAACACCAGGACAAACCTCACCAACACCACCAGGACAAACCTCACTAACACCACCAGGACAACCCTCACTAGCACCACCAGGACAACCCTCACTAACACCACCAGGACAACCCTCACTAACACCACCAGGACAACCCTCACTAACACCACCAGGACAACCCTCACTAACACCACCAGGACAAACCTCACTAACACCACCAGGACAACCCTCACTAACACCACCAGGACAACCCTCACTAACACCACCAGGACAAACCTCACTAACACCACCAGGACAACCTTCACTAACACCACCAGGACAACCCTCACTAACACCACCAGGACAACCCTCACTAACACCACCAGGACAACCCTCACTAACACCACCAGGACAACCCTCACTAACACCACCAGGACAACCCTCACTAACACCACCAGGACAACCCTCACTAACACCACCAGGACAACCCTCACTAACACCACCAGGACAACCTTCACTAACACCACCAGGACAACCTTCACTAACACCACCAGGACAACCTTCACTAACACCACCAGGACAACCTTCACTAACACCACCAGGACAACCCTCACTAACACCACCAGGACAACCCTCACTAACACCACCAGGACAACCCTCACTAACACCACCAGGACAACCCTCACTAACACCACCAGGACAACCCTCACTAACACCACCAGGACAACCTTCACTAACACCACCAGGACAACCTTCACTAACACCACCAGGACAACCTTCACTAACACCACCAGGACAACCTTCACTAACACCACCAGGACAACCCTCACTAACACCACCAGGACAACCCTCACTAACACCACCAGGACAACCCTCACTAACACCACCAGGACAACCCTCACTAACACCACCAGGACAACCCTCACTAACACCACCAGGACAACCCTCACTAACACCACCAGGACAACCCTCACTAACACCACCAGGACAACCCTCACTAACACCACCAGGACAACCTTCACTAACACCACCAGGACAACCTTCACTAACACCACCAGGACAACCTTCACTAACACCACCAGGACAACCTTCACTAACACCACCAGGACAACCTCACTAACACCACCAGGACAACCCTCACTAACACCACCAGGACAACCTTCACTAACACCACCAGGACAACCCTCACTAACACCACCAGGACAACCTTCACTAACACCACCAGGACAACCTTCACTAACACCACCAGGACAACCCTCACTAACACCACCAGGACAACCCTCACTAACACCACCAGGACAACCCTCACTAACACTACCAGGGCAACCCTCACTAACACCACCAGGACAACCCTCACTAACACCACCAGGACAACCCTCACTAACACCACCAGGACAACCCTCACTAACACCACCAGGACAACCCTCACTAACACTACCAGGACAACCTTCACTAACACCACCAGGACAACCCTCACTAACACCACCAGGACAACCCTCACTAACACCACCAGGACAACCCTCACTAACACTACCAGGGCAACCCTCACTAACACCACCAGGATTAACCTTATTATATGTGAGTGATTTCCACCTACAATTTACATTTATTATATACTATAAGGGGCCAGTAGGTTTTTTTCATTTTTTTTTTCAAAATTGTTCTTTTTCAGTCAAACTCTTTTGACGAGTTGTATATGAAAAGAGTTTCATCTGGTCCAAGTCTCAGCATCGTAGCATAACTAGGAAGCGAGAAAAAAAAATATTGAATTAGGTGTCAAAATTTTGCTAAATGGTCAAAAACGATTATTAAACACAAGTGTCAACTGAAATCATAGCTATGACTCTCAGCTATCATAATAGCATATATTAAAAAATATATAATTAGTTTTATTAAAACAAATCAATTTAATTTTCCTATTTGTTTATCGGACGATTTGCATGAAACTTATTCACCTGACTGCACGTAAGCCTATCTGTAAGGGTGCCAATTTTGGAGGAAATTGGTTGATGTCACCTTAGACTTTACTTTTTTATTTATTTATTTCAAGTAACTTGAACGTTCATATAACTTTTTCATTTTTTATTCAATTTACAGACAACTTACACCTTATATGTAAAGTTTGTCTCTAAATTCTGGGACCAGCGTTTTCTCCTAAGTTCATTTATTGATTTTATAATAGCAATAAACATGTTACATTAGCATATTTTTTGAGGGGAACTTTGACTATTTGAATTAGGAAAACTAAACATGTTTTGGAAAATCCCCAACTTCAGATCCTTTATTATATGCTAATGTGTCAAAAAAGTGTCATGGAATGATTATATCTGAAACCTGTGGTTGTATATACAAACTTGAAAACGTGTAATATTCGTTAAAAAAAAATCTCCCTCTCTATTTAGGCTGCTGTACTGAAACTTGGAACAATTGCAGCCCTTTTCATATACAAGTCAAAAAATATTGGTTGACATTGAACAACTTTTAATAACTAATCTATTGGCCCCATGTGTTTGTGTCATGTTGAGGTCGGTGCTCCACTGGGCGCTTGGGGTAACTCTGAGGTAAGTCAAGCCATTACCTCGGTAAATCAAGCCATTGCCGTGGTTTGATCTTCACGCCACGGTAAAGGCTTCGGGACCTTCTTGAGGTGGAGCAAGGTGGTCCGTGACCCTCCCAAAGATGCTTGAGAATATAGACTACACGAATATCAATACAAATATATCCCATTTGACAATATGTGGCGAGTGACCCAGAGGACGAAGAGATGTGTGGGTGGCAATCAATAATGCTTCTTATGCTTCGAGGATAAGAGCGTCCCTGTAGTAATGCGACCTCTGACATACTGCTTCAAGTGCTTCATGCATAACCGCCATTATGTGAATATTTCAGCAACATTACATTTTACTGCTGCGGCTTTAACAGGAAAGTCGATGATGACCAAATCAATACTCACGAGCGGAGACCTTGTGAGAACAGTGAGCACCGTGGAGGTGGCGGTGGTCTCCGATACTTCCTTACAGTTGGGAACTGTGAACTTGACTTCCAGTGGTGCCTCTCGCCGTCACTCCAGCCCGTGGCTCATCCTGGCCCCTCACTCACTACTCAAACTTCTCAAGTCGAAGTTTCCTCATAAAAGCGAAATCATTTCCTTCATAAAATGGGTTCCATTAACGATAAAGCAAACAATGTGTATGTGGCAAGTGGACTAACACTAAGTAAATGTATATTGAAGCTTGGGATTGAAGACTCTCCATTGACCTACACATGGTGGCTTATCAAGCTTATTAAAATCTTCTCAGGGTCACTTCTCAAGGTTATTGTGATCCTCGTTCTTCTCCCTCCATCTCACTCATTCCTCACGATCGTTTCATTTTCACTCTATGTTTCATCCACTTATTATTTATTCTCTCTCTCACTCTCCCTCTGCATATGACATTTTCTCTCCTCTCTCTCTACGTTATCTCTCCAAGGTGTTGCCAACTTGGTATCCCACTTGACTCAGATGAGACAAAAATGTCTTCCTCCGTCATTATGTAAATGTTAGTAATATAATCACCACCAGCCCCAAACTTTGTGTTGAGTGTCACACGTCACATTATGCATTAGTAATTTATGCAAATGCAGATCTGCATTCATTTTCCCACACTGGCAAAAATAAACGGCACATTCATTGTCGAAAAATCGCTTAAAAAATTAATTTAATGGCAAAAAACTATATATCGAGCTGGTCATTATTTCATTCCTATGGAGATCTCCCATGGTTGTTGCTTCAGTGGTGATCTCCCATGGTTGTTGCTACAGTGGTGATCTCCCATGGTTGATGCTCCAGTGGTGATCTCCCATGGTTGTTGCTCCAGTGGTGATCTCCCATGATTGTTGCTCCAGTGGTGATCTCCCATGGTTGTTGCTACAGTGGTGATCTCCCATGGTTGTTGCTACAGTGGTGATCTCCCATGGTTGTTGCTCCAGTGGTGATCTCCCATGGTTGTTGCTCCAGTGGTGATCTCCCATGTTGCTACAGTGGTGATCTCCCATGGTTGTTGCTACAGTGGTGATCTCCCATGGTTGTTGCTACAGTGGTGATCTCCCATGGTTGTTGCTCCAGTGGTGATCTCCCATGGTTGTTGCTCCAGTGGTGATCTCCCATGTTGCTACAGTGGTGATCTCCCATGGTTGTTGCTACAGTGGTGATCTCCCATGGTTGTTGCTACAGTGGTGATCTCCCATGGTTGTTGCTACAGTGGTGATCTCCCATGGTTGTTGCTCCAGTGGTGATCTCCCATGGTTGTTGCTACAGTGGTGATCTCCCATGGTTGTTGCTCCAGTGGTGATCTCCCATGGTTGTTGCTACAGTGGTGATCTCCCATGGTTGTTGCTACAGTGGTGATCTCCCATGGTTGTTGCTACAGTGGTGATCTCCCATGGTTGTTGCTCCAGTGGTGATCTCCCATGGTTGTTGCTACAGTGGTGATCTCCCATGGTTGTTGCTCCAGTGGTGATCTCCCATGGTTGTTGCTCCAGTGGTGATCTCCCATGGTTGTTGCTTCAGTGGATATTATAGGTCATTAGGTCGCCACCTCTGGTCATCATAGTTTAACTAAAAATTAATTGAGTCATACTCACCCACACCCAGCATGACGGACTGCCAGGAGATCATACTCACCCACACCCACCATGAAGGAATGCCAGGGGGTCATACTCACCCACACCCACCATGAAGGAATGCCAGGGGGTCATACTCACCCACACCCAACATGAAGGACTGCCCGGGGGTCATACTCACCCACACCCAGCTTGAAGGACTGCCAAGGGGGTCTTACTCACCCACACCCAGCATGAAGGACTGCCAGGGGGGTCTTACTCACCCACACCCACCATGAAGGACTGCCAGGGGGGTCTTACTCACCCACACCCACCATGAAGGACTGCCAGGGGGGTCTTACTCACCCACACCCACCATGAAGGACTGCCCGGGGGTCATACTCACCCACACCCAGCATGAAGGACTGCCAGGGGGGTCATACTCACCCACACCCACCATGAAGAACTGCCAGGGGGTCATACTCACCCACACCCACCATGAAGGACTGCCAGGGGGGGGGTCATACTCACCCACACCCAGCATGATGGACTGCCAGGGGGGTCTTACTCACCCACACCACCATGAAGGACTGCCAGCGGGTCATACTCACCCACACCCACCATGAAGGACTGCCAGGGGGGGGGGTTCTTACTCACCCACACCCAGCATGAAGGACTGCCAGGGGGTCATACTCACCCACACCCAGCATGAGGGACTGC